>JAOTQJ010175937.1:0-24171 GCA_025642045.1 Solanum sejunctum
CAACTAGAGGGGTAATGTATGATAGTGTAGAACCAGGGTCAATTAATGCATATACATTATGAGAGAAGATAGACAGTGTACCTGTGACCACATTAGGTGAAACTTCCAAATTTTGCCGACTCCCCAAAGCATAAGTGCGATTCTGGACTCCGCTAGAGCTAGTTGCCCCTCTAACACCTGTACCACGACCCATAGGTGCTTGTTGACCACTACCTAATGGAGGAACTATTGATGATGATACAACAACTGACTCCTTAGGCAATCTCTCATTATGTGCCCTAGCACACCACACCAATAGCAACCATCTGTCCCAACACAACATATACCGAGATAATTCCTTCCACACTATTTGCAAGGCTTTCTAAGAGTTATTGGCTTGCTTGCCGATCCCTTTATTGTCCGTGTACCTTGACCCTCACCTCGTTGACCAAACTAGTTACTTCCAGCCCCTTGACATTGTGGTGGAGCACTGGCTGCAGAGTAGGAAAATGATGGCCTAGGTGATCTATTTGGAAACCGAGGCCTAAACTCACCTTAAGATGATGTAAACTGCCTCAAAGATATGGTCCTCTTTGATTGCACCTTCTCTGACTCCTGTATCCTCCTCCTCTGCCTCTGGTCCTCCAATTTCTGCTCAAAATCTTACATTCTTGCTATATCCATGTCTTTATTCAAGGAAGCAATAGTACAGTATCTGACCAGATATGTATCCAATCTATCCACAGAGTGATGAACTCTATCTGCCATAGTAGCAACCATATTAGGAGTATACCTGGATCGGGAATTAAATTGGAGGCTATACTCCCTCATGCTCATACTCCCCTGGTAGAGATTCAGGAATTGATCTGCACAGGCCTCTTGGACCTCCAATGGCAAGTACTTATCAAGAAATGCCTCCTTGAACTCCTTCCGGGTAGTCGGGTGTGCATCTACATCTTTGGACTGCTTCCATGCTTTATACCATAATATTGCCACACCCTTCAACCGATATGCTGTTAGCTTAATATCTTCTATACCACTGACATTCATAACATCAAAGGTGCACTGAATCTAATCAATAAAGTCTTGGGGATCTTCATTAGGATCAGACCCAGTGAAGGCTAGAGGGTCCAAATTAAGGAAGTCCTGTATCCTCATGCAAGTTGCCCTATTTGTACTACCTGCACCCATAACTGGACCTTCCTATCTTTGGCCAGCAACTATATGAGTCAGTAGTTGAACAACATTTCTCAAATCCTGTACTATAGCATCGATAGGTGGTTCTAGGGAGAATTCCACTATTCGTGGGTTCATCAGAAGCTGAAGGGGTTAAAGATGTCCATGACAGAGATTCATCTTAAGCCTCATTTTATAGTCTCAAATGACTAGGCAAACCAGGCCCTTCTCCAAACTGCCTTTCCTTTACCTTTGTTCTTCCTAGTTTCTAGCATACTTGATCACCGTACAAAATAATTTTTAGGGGTTAGACATAATTCACCTAGCTCTATGGCACGATCTAAAGAATGAAAGGAAAGTAACAACTCCTAAATACCACATAGCCTCCTGCTTATAAATGTGGTGCACAACACATCGATAAATAAGACTCTACATTGACACAACTTTGTAGACTCCCTAGGATGACCCTCTCTGATACCACTTTTGTCACACCCCAAAGTCCCATTTGGGCGGACTGGCACCCGTTGTCGATAAGGCTCGGGAGAACCAACCTTTATCTATACGCTTTGTATACTTATTATAAGGAATTTCTATATTTGGCATGCTTCTAAGAACATAAACGATAACAACCTAAAAGGAGATGCGTATAGCTAGGCCATTCGGGCTACAGTGTCTAAGTACGAGACATGACCACACTTTAGTTTATATAGTCTACAAAGCCTCTAGCAAGAAAAAGTATCTGCAAATATTCGGGACAGGCCCTATCTGAATTAACAGTATAATGTAAACATATAAACTCTAAACACACAAAAAGCTCCGAAGCAACCTGGAGCTTGGTAATAGCAGCTGAATATCCTGTACTCTTCTGTAGAGATCTACTAGCACCTGCACCTGCAGCATGAAATGCAGGTCCCCCGAAAGGGACTCAGTACGAGATAATGTACTGAATATATAAGGCAACAAATAATGTACATGAAATATAACTCAAATGAAATTATGCACTGATTGCGGATAAGATACCAACTTTAATTATACTTTGGGATCGAGTACTTTATATTTTTTATGTTACTTTACCTTTACTGTATCATCTGTGCACATCATGTACTGTAAATGACCAACTGATCAGTGGTGAACTATATCGGGTTAGTCCCTCGCTATGTTCTTTCATAACCCCTGGGGCTACCCCCCATAATAAGATGTTTACCTAGATAGGTGATTCTTTTACCCCATGGGATATTAGGATTATCCCTTTGCTAGGTTCTTCCTTAACCCCCTCAGGCTACCACCCGTGACAGGATCGTCCCTGGCTATGTGTTACTTCCACCCCTCGGGCTACCACTTATCAGAAACTATATACTTTTTCTTTTTATAATCTTTGAGATTATTCTTTTGGTGGTCATAATATTGAAGAAATAAGGCTATATATGCAGCATGTGCCATGTAAGTAATCATACAATACAATATAGAAATGAAAAGAGTATGTTACACAGACAATGAAATGTGTATGAACTGAAGTAACTCATGAACTTTGTTTGGAAACAAGAACTCACATACTTAGTATGATATACGTATGTAGATTTGAAAACAACTATGTACAAGAGCATATGAATATGTGAAATATTGAAGGTATGGCTGATTTGTCATGCTAGAGTAGATAAAGGCCTTTGCTTACCGAAGGATCTATGTTTCATGCCAAGTGATACAAAATCAAGTAGCCTTACATACCTCATTGTATGACCTCGTTACTACCTTGGAGTGGTTGTGGTTTCCCTCAAATATTTATCTACAGTATATTAATCAATAAAACTAGTATTAGCATCAAGACAACACTTCTAGGTAATCCAATATTACAAAAATGACCACTCGGACAACAAGCTTTCAACTAATGATGCGAAGATGATTCTTCAATCTTTTCGCTTATAAAAGTATTTTCTAACAACCATTCTTATGTACATGTCATGTTTATCTTATTTTCAAACTCTTCTAAGTCCTAAAATAGTCCATACAAGCCAACACATAAAAATTCTTCACACCATACAAACAAGCGGCATAATGCTACATCCTTTCACCATACTTCAACGTCAACAAATCCCAAGCTTGTCTTAACTTTTCCTAAATTGTTTCCAACACATTAAAAACATAAAACCAGACTTAATATAGTCCAAAAACAGTCCTAGAATAGGTTATGGTTGTGGATCAACACATTATAATTTTCAGCTTCCAAGTTTCTTTTAAAAGTGAAACTAAAACGTTGTACAACAACTCATCTTTGTGGACTAGAAAAGTGGTGCAACAACTTAATTACATGACCAACAACCTATATGTTGTTAGAATATAAGTATTACTTCATATTTCATCAACCAAATAAGATAGAATCCTCTTGAACAACAAGAAATATTCACAATAATAATTAGAACATAAGCTATCCAGAGTTTCCAGCTTAATATAATAGCATGTACTTCTTGTTTTACATGATGAAACCATACTATCAATATCTATAACTTAAAATATGTTAATAACATCAAATTCTGTTCATAATAAAGTCCAAAAACCATATAGAAGTCACTAAAATAAAAGGCAAGTGTGCAACAACTTTCTGGACACAAGCTGTCCAGAATTTGCAGCAAATTTCCAGCAAAGATACTACAATGTACTTCTTGTTTTCATGAAGAAATCATACTAAATACAAAGCTATAATTGCTTACCTTTGACTTATATGCTCTGGATATCCTTCAAAAGCCTTAGAAAATTGAGTTTGCAGCTTGGTGAAGTGGATTAGAGAGAAGACAAATGACTTTAAGAAAGCTGAAACTTTATTTCCTAATGGAATGGTTTAGTGCTGCACTTAGCCCGTTTTTACGAATCAAATTGGCCAACTTTTTCTTACACTTTTGAACTGATAATGACGCCCATTAATAGTCTATTATTGCAGCATCTTATCCTCAAATATTTGGCTTAATTGGATCTCAAATATGATAGACTTATGCTGCCAGTTTCTAGCTTTCTTCTTAGTTGGTTTTGGGTCCAAATGGCCAAGTTGTTTGTGGTGTAATTGGACGTTTTTAAAATTTTCTTGGACTGAAAATAAAGTCCATTTATGATACTATAACATGGGCCAAAGTTACACCCTTAACATGGAATTTACTCATAATCAAACTTGAACAAATTTGGCATCGAGCCTCGTCTCTGTTTAGCTATCAATTTTAATCTAAGAAAGTAGGTGACTAACCTACTAGATTATTAAGTCATATAATGACCTCAATTCTTTTACTTAGTATAGGGCTAATATATCCTCAATTTAATACCAACATATATATACCATCAATCCTCTTAAGCATTTAGACTCACATATCGCGCATTAAGACTAGATTCAAGCACTTTTAAGAATTGACGCTAATTTGACCAAACCATAACATGATTCATTTATATAGCATTAGTACATGTGAAATGTGGGGTGTTACACTACCAGGGAATTAATTTTCCCTTTTTAATAAAAAACATCACACACTTCATTGGAGAGACCTTCACATACACCTAATCATTGACAGGGAATTCAAGATCCCTCTTCTTAACATCTGAATAAGACTTTTGGCAACTTCGAGCTGTCTTCAACCTCTCCCTAATCAACTTCACCTTTTACATGACCTCTGATGTGCTATCTGAACAAAACATATTTGGTGCCTGAAACAGAGGATTTTATGAGTTCTTAAGTGACTTTTTAGTATTTTGATATGTTTTGTGTTAATCTTGTAGAAAAGTTAGGTTTGCGAGATTTTGACGAAAAGTTGCAGATATTTCTAAAGTATAGCCTTGTGAGTCCCACCTATGAGTCGTAGCTCGACCTATGAGTCATAGGGTGGTGTCATAGCAAGAATCATAGACCAAGATCTAGAAATCTACTAAGTCTAGGTCACCCCTATGAGGCCATCATACGAGTAGTAAGCCTTAACACGACTCGTATAGGTGGACTCATAGTAAGAATCAGAGAGCCAAAATATTGGACAAAAAATTGAAGGCCCAGACTATGAGAGGGACATATGAGTCGTAGTTCAAGCAACGACTCATACCTATTATTCGTACTAGTTTCGTCCAAGATGCTAAGAACTTGATATGAGCCCTGACTATGACTCGTAGTCATCCTATGAGTCCTACCTGCAAAACTTATCAGCTGCTAGCTATTTTTCTGTGTAAATTCGAGGGTTATTTTATAAATACTATATATAGTTTAAGTTAGGTTTTTAGAAGAGGAGAGACAACCAGTAGACAATCTATAATCACATTTTTAATCTTTTGTTAGTTTTTTTAGTGTAATTTATTATTCTTACTTGGAAAACCCATTTTAGGGATTGCAAATCTTGCTTTGTACTCATTGTTGATCAATCAACCTTATGGGCTTGCAACTTGTGATGCCTATTTTCTTCAATGGTATTTGTAAAGCTCTCATTTATGTCTTGTATGTACATTTTTTCTTGTTTTGCCTTAGCCTAGAGTAGCTAAGCACCCACAAGCGGGGTTGGGGGAACCATGGGTAGTTGACATTGAAATAAGCTAGGTTTCTTGCATTTTATGATTGGGTTTTTGCATGTATTATCTATTTTCCTTCATTATTATTGTTGTTTGGTGGTGGCCAACACCAAACCCCACCTACTATCACGATACTGATAAAGTTAGTGATGAATAGGAAAAGGGAAGTAGATGACATAATTCTATTGATGTGTTCTCCTCTAATCAACCGAGCCCGACCATGGGGAGGTTGACTAGAACAATAAGTAATGGTTAGTTGGCACGCCATGGTATTCGACCAAGCACTATGGTGAAATTCGACCTTTACCTTCACAAGGGGGCTTGGAAGAACCTAAGCTACCATCCTGCATGCAAATCACCAATTGTAGTTATGATATCTAGGGTAATCAAGTTGACGAACCATGTGAACACAATTCCCAAGTTGCCCCCAAAATTGAGTGTTTCCTCACATTATAGTTAATGGTAGTTTTATTTTATTTTTGAATCATAAAACCCCCCTCCCTCCATTTAGAGATTGTAGTCATAAATACTAGAAATGATTAGTAGTGAAATCTTGTATTCAAGCCCTATATTTCCTATGGATTCAACCCTAACCTCGATTAGGTTAATTGATGACCACGACCGCTTTCTTATTGGAGTGTGAACATTATTAGAAATTACGACTCCTTTGCCGGGGAATATGGCTAGGTTTTGATTTGATTTTACTATTAGTTAGTTCTATTGTTGATTTCTAGAGTTTCTTGTACTTTACTTTTGTTTTTGTTTTTGTTATTTGATTTTATTCGTAGGGTATTATACGTAATATGCCCAACACAAGGAGCCAAAGCAATCCCTTAGCTCCACTCTGTTTGGAGATCAATCGACTGCCAACAAGAATAGCTCAAGTAAATGAAGATATCGAGGTTGAGGAGGATATGAATACGAACAAG
This sequence comes from Solanum sejunctum, assembly GCA_025642045.1. Classification (NCBI taxonomy): domain Eukaryota; kingdom Viridiplantae; phylum Streptophyta; class Magnoliopsida; order Solanales; family Solanaceae; genus Solanum; species Solanum sejunctum. The sequence goes on from JAOTQJ010175937.1 coordinate 6,609, forward strand.
GATATGGGAAGAGAGGAGAATCCACCACGAATGGGTAACATGCCACAACTCAGCGACTCCAATGAAAATGCGTATGGATGGAATTAGTAAGATTGAACCCTATGGCTATGGAAGTTACTGGTTCTAAGTACTGCTTCTTTACTCGCAGAAACTAAGTTCATAGTATCAAGTGGACTGCTCAAAATGCTCCAAAACCATAGACTATTCACAGGGCTACCTTCGGAGGATCCCCATATCATCTTTAAAATGTGGTGTTTGTTTGCAAGAGTGTCATAGGGACACAAAACATTTCTCTTGATGCTATGGGTTTGAGAGTGTTTGACTATCATTAACATACAATGCATCTATATGGTTGATTGAGCATCCTCCGGGTACTATCACAAGTTGGTCCAAACTTCAGAGAGTATTCCTTGAAAGATATTTCCCTAAATCTAAGAAGTTGAAGCTCAAGGACCAAATCAATAACTTTGAGCAATTATGAGGTGATTCTATTAGCATAACATAGGAGAGGTTTACTAAATGTTTGAGGATAATTCCTAATCACAAGATTGTTATAATGCCTTGGTTGAGATTTTCTATCGGACACTTGACGAGAATAGTCAAGCTTGCACCAACACGATTATGGGAGGCATATTCCTAGACCATCCTTTTGTATTGATAGCTGCAAGGATGGAGAAATTGGTCAAAACAAATCGAGTATGGGGTCAACAATAGTGTGGTATAATGAAAACTTCTTTGTAGATAACACTAATAATAATCAAGTAAAGGTGAACGAAGAGATCATGGAACAACTTGCTCAGCTTCACACAAGTATGGATTTGGTTTTAAAGAAAAATCAGGCAAGTGTCATGGCAGTCACCCATCAATCTCCGAAGGCTCCTATATATGCTAATCATTCTTTAATGAGGATGGATGTTTTGTAAGTAACCAAGCGGCAGGTTTCCAGAACAACTCCCAAGGGTCTAATTCGGACTATTGGAGGCAAGCATCTGGGAACCAAGGTCGGAACTTCATTCATGATGGGATGTATAAAGACAATTGGGGTGGATACTATCAGAGAGAGAGTGCCATTCACAGAGTGGGTAAGAAAAGAGGGTTACAGGAATGGTTCTTATGTGGCACCATATAATCGTGATGCCAGATCAAACAACTCCTGATTGAAGAAATGTTCCAAAAGCTATTGAAGTGAGCTGACCATCAAGATATAACTTTAAAGGTATTGAAAGCAGATATTTCAAGTATTAACCAGAAAATAAAGTCTCATTTGGTGGCTATTAAGCAACTAGAGAAATAATTCAGGCAAGTTTCTTCATAATTGAACCAATGCCAAAAGGGCACCCTACCAAGGAATATAGTTCAAAATCCCAAAAATAAAATGCATTGCATGTCGCTGATGACTAGGCATGGTAGGAGTACTGTAGATCTGCCTATGCTAATACTTATGGATGAAGTTGATTAGAATGGTCTCGGTGGTGTAGTCATGGTTGAGTGAGAAAATTTGAAAGTTGTTGGGATGCAACAAGGAGAGACTAGGGAGCATGAGAAATTAAAATCAATTCCCAAACCTCCTTTTCCTTTCCCTCAATGGCTTAAGAAAAAAGAAGAGGAGGGTAAATTTAAACACTTTCTCTCAATATTGAAGCAACTCTCCATCAACATTCCCCTTCTAGAAGCTTGGAGAAAATGCACAGGCATGTCAACTATATGAAGGTTTTAGTCACCAAGAAATAAACTCTGAGCCAAGTGTTCTAGCAAGAACTCCAAAAATGTAGTGCAACTTTGATCAAATGCCTTGCCCAAAAGCAAGAGGACCCAGGTGTATTCGCCATCCCATGTACCATTGGCAATGTTGAGTTCGCAAGAGCATTGTGTAACTTACGAGCGAGCATCAATGTAATGCCTCTTTGCTATATTAAAAAACCTTTGCCTTGATATTCCTACACCGATAAGAATGAGGTTATTTATGGCGGATCGAACCATTAAAAAACTAGAGGGAATCCTTTTGGATGTGCTTTTTAAAGTTGATAAATTTAGCTTTCTGGCAGATTTTATGATCTTTGACTACAAAGTTGATTTTGAGGTTCCCATCATCTTGGGGAGACCTTTTCTAGACACTAGAAGAGCCTTAGTGGATATAGATTTAGGTCAACTGCATTTTATTATTAATGATGCAGATTTTGTGTTCGATATTTGCCAATCCATAAAACACCCAGATGAGTGCTAGAGTGAGGTGTAGACTCTTGATGATAGTTGATAAAGGACAATGATAATATCGAGCCACGACATTGAACAAGGTTCTTCTTCGGAGGCAACCTAAGCATTTTTGATAATTGTTCGCTTGTTTTAATTATTTTTGGTTGTTAAGATTCTTAGGTAAAAGGTGTGAGTTTATTTTTAGGATTCAAAGACATTGGTGCAATTGTAATATTTTGGGAATTGTTGTATTTTGAGGTTTGGTTTGTAGGTGAAAATTGAAGAACTAAAGGTCTGAAAAATGGCACTTGGAGCAGCTTCTGTGATCAACCCTATGAGTCATAGTCCTTACTACAATTCGTAGTCATGCAGAGGGAATTAATAAGTATCAGAAGCTGGCACATACAGTATAAGCCAACATTATAATTCATAGAGTCGTAAACAAGTCGTAAGAGGGGTTCGTAGTGCCCAGGTATAATTTACAAATTTTTATAAGTGTTGGGTATGGTACGAGACCTGGACCTATGAGTTGTAAGATAACCTACGACTCGTAGTTGAGGTCTCGTAGCCTTGATCTACTGATTTTTATCATCTGAACTGATTTCATATAAAAGGGTATCAAAATAAAATTTGACCCCCAAATTCATTTTTCAAAACCCTAAGGCGACAAAAAAAACCATTGCATCACCCATGTTATTTTTCTAATCAAAATCCCAGCTATATACATCATTTTCTAGCAAGATTCCGATGAAGGCACTATTTCTATGGTTTTCGACATGGTTTTGCATTTCCTTTGCTTTGATTTACTTCTCCAATCGATCAGTAAGCTCCATGTTTAAGTATTAAAATCTTTTGGGGTGAGTTCGCTCCCTATATGAGTGTGTGCTTTGTTTAATCATGGTAAATCATGACACATAGTGATTATTGAACTAGAGTAGTAACCTAGGGTTTGGTGCTTTGAAGAAGTAAGTTGTGATTTAAATTTTGTCAAAATTCTTGAGTGAATGTGAACTTTGTTATTCATGGATATATTGTGTGATTGTTGCCCATTCATGGTCTAAATTGTTGTCGAAATTAGAATTTAAGAAATAGGAGTGTGTTTTACATATCTTAACCTTTGGGATTTGATTGAATTGATATATATGGGAATTGCATTGCTACAGAATGTTCGTAGATGTCAAGAATAAGTTTTAAATGTGTATTTCTCATATTTTGCTTGACATAGTTTGGAATCGAATTAAAATCTTAGGGATGATCTTGGTCTTGAGCTCTTGATTATAGTATAGAATTGATTATGTGCCAAGTATTTAATGATGTTGTTGTGTTCCAAGAGAGTTGATTGTGTGGTTTTGATTTGTTGCTTTACATGCAAAAATGTTAGGCACTACAAATACCTCCTACTACCAGCTGTGAGTCACTCTTACAACTGAGACTCACATATGACTCATAGTTCTCCCTATGACTAATAGTGAGGGTCTCATAAGCATTCCTATGTTTTTGAAAATATTTTTTGAATTCGGTATGAGACTGAGACTACAACTCGTAGGTCACCCTAGGAGTCATAATTGTGTATCGTATCTGGTATAAGAAATTTTTTTTGAAGGCGTACTAGTTCTACGAGGGTAATATGACTCATAGGTCACCCTACGAGTCATAACTGCACTCGTATCTGCAAACTTGCAGTTGCATCAATGAATGTTTACTTTTTAGTTATTTTTGTTTCTTGTTCTTTGTTTTGTAGTTTAGTGGATCAAACATCTTGAACTTATATGTTGCTATTTGGTTGGTTTGCAGATATAAAGCCCCTAAAAATAAGTGAGTAATCCAAACCTTTCAAAGGAGATTAGTGGATGAGTCATCTGAGACTGAGCAATCCGAGGGCTCTATGGATGTCCACAGAGTTAGGGTACGTCCTGAGGCTAATAGACCCCATACCCTTTCACTTGCAACACAAACGCCCATGGAAGTTAGCAATTCCTCCTAGTCTGAAGAGGAGGAACAGCAGGGTAATGGGGACGGGTCAGATAACAGCTTACCATAGATGACTCCCTCACATTCAGACTATGAGTCAGAGTCTGAGAGCATCTCCCATATACAACAGGAGGAAGTCTAGTCCCTAGCTGACCTCAGATGGTGTGTCCCAGGGATGAAAGAAATATACTACCAGGTGTCGGAGCCTAAGGGGCAAGGCAAGCATGTCGGCCAATTACATTAGGAGTCTCAATTGAATGCCTCAGGCTTGGTTAGAGTACCCAAATTGGATGTTGGATTAGATGAGCACAGGCTACGGTAGACCATATAGCAGCTGAGCAAATATGCCCCTTACGTAGTTCGTGAGTTCTATGTGGCATACCTTGCTACACTCTGTCAGGGGTTGCTAAAAACAAAAGCCCAATTGAGCAGCCGAGACTACGAGTGGTGATAGTTTGCAGGAGGAAAGTTGATATCTTGGAGAAGATGATCCGACCAGTGTAGTTTGGGCCCACTTAAAGAGTACCTCAGTCTACTGCTGAGTACGATAGCCATATTGATAAAATAAGGAGAGCGATGAATGGGAAGGTCATTGGGGTTAGGATAGAGTTGCTGCAATGGATAGCCAGTCAAATCTACAAGGAGGGTGTCGAGATGATATGGGTCACAAACTACTCAAATCCTATAGGTAAAGCACATCTCTCATTCCGAGCCAAGTTTTGGTGGAACATTATCTATTGTGATATTAGACCAACTTTCACGGATAAGGTGATCACCCTCAAGAGAGCCATACTGTTGGCCAAACATTCTAGTTGGCTATGGTATAGATTGGGCCCGAATTATTTTAGAGCAAATACATGAGGCTGTAGATCGAATGAATGCCTCTTTTCTATTTCAAATTCTGATCCCTCGACTATATAATGTGGTATGTCTTCCTATCTATCCTCATTGGGACCCTCATGTAGAGGACACATTCACTATCGATCCCGGCCTAATAAAGGCTGATGAGAATCTAGTAGCCTTACCATGAGCAGCTTCTCTAGCTATCCCAGAGCCATTTTCAATAGAGCCTCAGTTTCTAGGTTCACCACTAGCTACTATTAGCACTACTCCGACTATCGTAGAGCCTACACCAGTGGTCGAGATTGGGTCTACACTGTCCTTCTGTATGCCAGCACCAACAACATCTATTTTATAGGTTGACCCTCTTTTCTTTTCTCTACTATTGCATTTTAGCCTTCATTATGAAGGGTGGCTACAGTAGAGGGCAGACTATGTGAGTTGTTAGCATGGGTCCAACCATTGATTCATTAGGCTATTTGAGACTCCAAGGAGAGGATGAACACATTCACCTGAGACTTAGTTGATGAGAGGGTCCGAGTGGTGGATGCCCGTATTGATGCATTTGAGTCTAAAGTCCACAAGAGGCTTGAGGGAGCTAGGCCTACTGATGCAAGCGCGATTACTGATTTATTGGCCAAGTTCAAGGCTGAATTTTTACAGATATTGGCAGCCCCTGTTCCAACCCCAGAGGTAGCATCGGTAGGTGATAAGGCATTTAAACGGATCACTGACCGTTCGGGCAATGGTGGGGAAGAGGCCCATTGAGTAGAATGATGATCTAGAGCTGACCCCGAATAAGCTGATACAGGAGAAAGATCCCATACCTGAGGAGGTAGTGCAAGATTCACTTTTGTTGGCAGCTATTTAGAGAGAGCAAGCACAACACACCTACCTGGAGAGGGTACTTTCGGTATTGCCACAAACGAGAGGTAGCCCCAGGTCCCCACAGACCAGCCAGAGACCGGTGCTTGATGCACCATGATGTTTGACACCTTTTGACCACAAATCTTATTTTGGTTCATGGATATTTTGTCCTTATGTTAGACAATATTATTTTTTTATTGGTTTTTAGATGTTTTTGTTGGATACTGTTCTTATGTTGGGTTTTGGACATTAGTTTTGTTAACTATTAGTTGTTAATGTCTATATATATATATATATGTTATTTTCATTTTCTCATCTTGAGTTTGTGTTTTTACTTTGTAGATAAAGTATCCTATTTTTATGGGGTGTGGGATGTTATGGATTAAGGTGAAGTCTGAGTAGCCTCAAGTCCATAACTTCCCCTATTTTTGATCCCAAGATTTTCTTGTTGTGCTTCTTTTTCCTTGTGGATTTTTACTTTTCTATTGAACCGGCATGTTTAGGTAGTATAGATAATGGGTAAATTCACAATAGTGTTATCTATTGGCATATAAATAATTTTTAGATGTGCTTTTAATGCTTTGATTGAAAATTGGATACACTCAAAATTTTTAAGGTTGTGATTATTGATGCATTCATACATCTTTGAGTATCTGGTAATATTTGTTACGATATTGTGATGGTAATCTGAGACTAAAAACATAACCTGTGAGTCTATACTTGATTGTGGATGCAATTGCCATGTGTGTTGTGAGCTTATTTTTGCTATATTCATGCATGTTGTATGAACCTACAACTTGCCTTGTTACTCTAAAATTGGTTTCGTGATGTAGTGGATATGAAAAGTATCATAGGCCTTTGTTCTTTGAGTGAAGCCACTTTTAGCCTAAATGACCCACCAGACGAGCGAGTGAATCCCTTGTTCAAAATTTTTGATCTTTTCATGTACTCATTCTTTATCGATACCTTGCTAGCTTAAAATTTTTTATGAAGTACCTTGATACTAGCCCTGGTCTATCCTTGAACATGTGAACCTTGGTTAAGGCCAAAGGCCTAAGTTGAGGGTAGCTGCAGTTGGTGGCCCTAGTTTGAGGCATAAATATTGGGTACTTCACCTGAGGCTAAAAGCCTAAGTTGAGGGTGGCCCTTATTATGTTAGAGTGATAAACATAAGGTGGTTAGTTGGGAAATCAAGAAAGAAATGAAAAAGCATGAATCGAGTGAAGAAAAAGAAAAGAAAATTTCCTTGAGTTGAAAAAAATAGCAAAACTGAGTCTGAAATTGAGGTGCAGTTAAAAAAGAGAAAGAAAGCACTTGAGAAAAGTTAAAATTAGAAGAATAAGGGTGGAGTTATTAAAAAGGGTTGAATTTTAAAAGCAAAAAGTGTTGGAGAACATGGTTCAAGGATAGTTTTTACTTATTATTTGCCCAAAATACCAAACCAAAGCATCCTAAACCTATGTTACAGGCCTATAAGTTCTAATGTGATCCAACTCTACTTTATCACCAAGCTAAAAGATGAGTATAGAGGCAAACTTATGGTGTTAGTTAGCATAGATTGAATTTTAACTATGAGACTAAGAATGCTTCCTTAGTCCTGAATTCTAAATCCTTTTGAGAGAGTATGGGGGACATTTTCCCTGTGAGGACATTTACACTACTTGAGTAGTATATGACTATACCAACGATTATGGATGGTTGATTCTCCTTAGCTTGTCATAGTTGCATTGCCAATTATCTCATTATGTTCTTGTTTGCTCAATAACTTTGCAACCCTCTTTTGAAAATTGAAGTTGGGTACCTAGATAAGTGGAGTTGATATATATGCCATTAGTATAGCTGCTATGTGTTTCTCTTTTTCTTCGTAGATTAAGTCGTCGCTTGAGGACAAGCAACAATTCTAAGTTGAGTGTGTTGATGTTTTATCAAAATACAACATATTTGGTGCCTAAAACAAGAGATTTTATGAGTTATTAAAGCGATTTTTAGTGTTTTGATGTGTTTTTGTGTTAATCTTGTAGACAAGTTAGGTTGGCATGATTTTGAAGAAACTTTACAAATTTTGCTGAAGTATAGGACTTACGATCCAACCTACGAGTAGTAGCTCAAGCTACGGTTGTAAGGTGGTGTAGTAGCAAGAATCAGAGACTAAAACTCAAAAATCTGCTAAGTGGAAGTCACCCCTACAAGACCATCACACGAGTTGTAAGCCTCACCACGACTTCTATAGGTAGACTTGTAGCAAGAATCAAAGAGCCAATATGTTTGACCAAAAATTGAAGGCCAAAACTATGAGAGGAATATACAATTCATAGTTCAAGGAACGACTCATACCTATAGGTCATACCAGTTTAGTTGAAGATGCAAAGAACCTTATATGAGACCCCAACTATGACTCATAGGTTATCCTACGTGTCATACCTGCAAAATTTATCAGTTGCCAACTGTCTTTTCTATGTAAATTCTAGGGTTATTTTGTGAATACTATATATAGTTTAAGTTAGGTTTTTAGAAGGGGAGAGATGACCAGTAGACAATCTACAATCACATTTTGAATATCTTTTTAGTTTTTTAGTGTAGTTTATTGTTCTATCTTAGAAAACCTATTTTGGGGATTTCAAATCTTGCTTTGTACTCATTGTTGATCAATTAAGCTTGTGGTTTTGCAACTTGTGGTGCCTATTTGCTTCATTGGTATTGGTAAAGCTCTCATTTATGTGTTGTATGTAGATTTTTGCTTATTTTGCCTTAGCCATGAATAGCTAAGCACCTATAACTTAGGATTCTAGGAACTATGGGTAGTTGACATTAAGATAAGCTAGGTTTCTTGCATTTCTATGATTGGGGTTTTGCATGTATATCTATTTCTCTTCATTATTATTCTTTTTCGGTGGTGGCCAACACCAAACCTTGCCTACTATCATGATCCCAACCAAAGGTAGTGACGAATAGAAAAAGGTAAGTAGATGACAGAATTTGATTGATGTGTTCTTGTCTAATCAACTGAGCTTGACCAAGGGGAGGTTGATTGGGACAATAGGTAACAGTCAGTTGGCATGTCATAGTTGCTGACCAAGCACTATGGTGAAATTCAAACTTCACCTTCAGAAAAGGTCTGGAAGAACCTAAGTTACCATCCTGTATGCAAATTACCTATTGTAGTTATGTTATCTAGGGTAATCAAGTAGATGAACAATGGGAAACATAATTCCCAAGTTGCCCCCAAAATTGATTGTTTCCTCACGTTATTGTTAGTGGTAGTTTTATTTATTTTTTGATCACAACCCCCCCCCCCCTTTTAGAGATTGTAGTCATAAATACTAGAAATGATTAGTGGTGAAATATTGTAATCAAGCCCTGTATTCCCTGTGGATTCGACCCTAACCTTGGTTAGGTTAATTTCTAACAACGACTGCTTTCTTATTGGAATGTAAACATCATCAGCCTCTAACACTAAATATGGATCAATCAAAGCCATCTCTCCCAACTCAAACCATCCCAGTAGAGATCTACACCTTCTACCATACAAAGACTCAAACAGTGCCATACCAATGCTATCATGAAAGCTATTGCTGTAAGCAAACTCGATAAGTAGTAGATGATCATCCCAATTACCATTAAATTTCAATTCCTCAGTGTAACACCCCACATCTTACATATAATAGTTCTATGCAAGTGAAACATGATATAGCTTAGTCAAATTAGCGTCCATTTTAAAAGTGCTTGAATCTCAAATTAGTGGATGATATGTACGTCTAACACTTAAGAGGGTCAAGTGTATACAAGTCTTAAGTCAAATTTAGGCGACCACGGCGTTAAACAAAGTGAAAGAAATGAGGTTCCTATAGGACTTAGGAATCTAGCAGGTAAGTTACCTACTTGCTTAGCTTAAATTTGCTAGCTGAACATTGATGAGGCTCGATGAAGAATCTGTCCAAGTCCAATAATAAATAAAGTATGGGTTAAGGGTGTAACTTTAGCCCATATTTTAGCATCGTAAATTGACAAATATGTTCAGCCCGATAAGAATAGAAAAAGGGCCCAAGTACATCACAACTTACTTAATGATTTGGGCCCAAACTAAGTAAGGAAAAAGGGGAAAAATGGGCAGCCAATGCCCATCAATTTGCAACCCATTTAGGAACAAGTGAAAAGGCCAAATTGCTGCATCACCACCTTGATAAAATAAGGCAAAAAGTTCAAGGGGAAGTTGGGCGAAATCATCTCTTTTGAAGTTCTTATAGGCAGCACTTTAAGTCATATTAAACTTGGAAAAATATCGAATTTCACAAAGCTTTCTCTTTACACTTTCTTAGCTTTACAAATTCGCCACAAGGAAAATTTTAGGGTTGTTAAAGAACCTCTAAACCTTGAAGGTAATGGTAAGTAAAAATACTTGTATGTTTAGTATGACTTTTCATGAAAAACAAGAGCAATAGGCTTGTTATACTTGTGCTGGAATTTTTTGACAACATGTGTTCCAAAGATTGTTGTACACTTTTCTTTTTTATTTCGGAGCTTTTCTCTTCATGGTTGGATTGATTATGAAGGGACGTTTCTATTCTTTATGAGTTTTAGTTTTGTATTAATGTATAAAGGGCGCTGCACTATTTTGTTCTACGTAAACAATCGAGTTTTAGTGTTTTATCCTAAATGTGTTAGTAGATATTGTGAGCTGGTTGCTTGAGGACTATGGTATTACTTATTCCATCTATTTTGAGAATGGTTGTTGGAATGTTTTGGGATTATTTTTATGTATAAATATGGCAGGAATAAAATTAAAGTTGGAATAGGTTGGGCATTGTTGATGTCGAAATGTAGCGAAGGGACGTAATGTTATGTCGACTACTTGTATGTTGTGTAGAATTGTTAGGTGCTCTACCTTGTAGGCTATTGTGAGACTGTAGTGACACTAAAAGAAGATACACATGATATGTATATGAGAATGGGTATTAGAAAATACGATTAGAGGCAAAAAGATGGAAAAACCATACGCGGGTGGATAATTACATGTTTGCTGCCTGCGCATTTTTTTTAATGAGATTGGGCTGCCAAGATCTATCTATTTGCTGCACATTCTAGTTTTATCACCTACGATATTATAGATAAATATTTTGAGGACAAGAAGGTTATTTAAAGGTAATAGTGAGGTGGTACAATGAGGTATGTAAAGCTACCCAATTTCATATTACTTGGCATGAAATTAGATTCTTCTATCACGTCCAAAGTCCCATTAAGGCGGACTGGCACCCATTGCCGATAAGGCCCGATAGAACCAATCTGTATCTGTGTGCTTTATAATATATTATAAGGGATTTTTACATTCAACATGCCTTTAAGAAAGTAAACGGTAATAACAAGTCAAAAGGAAATGCATATGGCTAGGATGTTTGGGCCACGGTGTCTAAAATATGAGACATAACCACACTTTAATTTACATAGTCTACAAAACCTCTAGATAAGGAAAAGTATCTAATAAGGTTCAGTACAGGCCCTACCTTGGCTAACTATACAATACAAAAATATAAGTTCTAGACACACAAAGCTCCGAAGTAACCTGGAGCTTGGTAACAACAGTTGGATATCCTGTACTCTTACTAGGGAGATCTACTATCACCTATACCAGCAGCATGAAATGCAGGTCCCCTGTAAGGGACGTCAGTACAAGATAATGTAATAAATATGTAGGTAGGAAATACTGTATATGAAGTAACAACTCAAATGAAAGTATACAGTGATGTAAGGATAAGAGACCACCCTTAGTCATACTGTGGGATCATGTACTTTATGTTCTTTTTATTACTTTACCTTTACTGTATAATCTGTACACATCATTAAATACAAATGACCAACTGATCAGTGGTAAATCCATGTCAAGATCGGCCCTGGCTAGACTTTTCCTTTCAACCCTTGGGCTCCCCTCCCCCCCCCATGAAAGGATCGACCCTGACTAGGTAATTCTTTCACACCTTGGGTTACCATCCATCAACAAGCAATATACTTTATCATTTAATTACTTTTGAGATGCTTCTTTTGGTGGTCATAATATTGGTACTAGAGGACTATAGATACAACATATGACATCTAAATAATCAGAAAGACAACACCATAATGAAAGGACTAGGCTATGCAAATAATGAAATGCATAGGAGGTAGAATAACAAATGAACTTTATTTAGTAGAATGAACTCGTGTATCTTGGTACCCAAATATGTATGCCGGTTTACAAGTCACTATATATGGGAGCATATGAACATGTGAAAGAGTAGAGACATGATTGTTTGTTATGTCGAATTAGATAAGAACCTCTATGTGCCATGGAAGAATCTGGGTTTCATGCCAAGTAATATGAAATCGAGTAGCCTTACATACCTCATTGTATGACTCGTTGTTACCTTAAGATAACCTTACCTTCCTCCAAATATTTATTTACAACATAGTAGGTGATAAAACAAGCATTAAGAGCCAATAGATACATATTGGCAGACCAATCTCATAAAAAAAATAACATACGGGCAGTAAGCGGATAATTATAAACTTGAGTGTATTCTTTCAACTTTTAAGCTCTTAATCATATTTTCTAATACACATTCTCATATACATATTATATGCAGACTATTATAATTCCATCATAGTCCTACAATAGCCTATAAGGTACAACACATCACAATTCTATAGAACATAAAAATGGGCGGCATAACATTACATCCCTTCACTACATTTTGACGTGGACAATTCCAAACCTGTTCCAACTTTAACAAAATAGTCCCCACCATATATACACATAAAAACAGTCTTAAAATAGTTCAAAAATGATCCTAAAAATAGGTATAGGATGTGAGACCATAGTCCTCAATTAATCAGCCCAGAAGTTCTTATTACGAGCACAATTACGATATCACACAAGAACTCACTTTCGCAGAATATAAAAATGGCGCATCAGCCTTCATACATCATTGTAGAACCAATATTCATTAAGAACAGTAGACTTCCTTCATAATCAATCCAACCAAAAAGAGAAAAGGATACAAATAAACAAGAAAAATGTACAACAACTTTTGGAACATATGTTGTCCAACAATTTTAGCAGGCATAACTAGCATATATTTCTTTTTTGTCATGGGATAAGTATAAAAAATGCATGGATATTTCGATTTACATTAGCCTTCAAGATTCAGGTTTTCTTCAAGAACCCTAGAAGGTTGTATTAGCTGCTTTGTGAAGTGAAGTAAAGAGACAAAAGGAGTCTTTAGGAAATCTGTAAAATTATTTCAAGTGAAATAACTTAAGAGGTTGTTTTGATCCCTTTATAAAGGGTCTCTTTGGCCGAAGTTCTATTGCACTTTTGACCACATATTAGTACATATTAACAAGCTAGTGATGCAGCAGCTTGGCCCTCATACTTGGGCCTAAATGGGTCTCAAAGTTGATGGGTCTTGGCTTCTCATTTTTCCTAATTCCTCTTCATTTAGTTCGGGCCTAATCAGTCAAGTGGGTTGTGATGTACTTGGGCCCTTTTATTATTAATCTTGGGCTATACGTATTATCCATTTATGATGGTAAAACATGGGCTAAAGTTACAACCTTAATGCGGACTTTATTTATAATCAAAATTGGATAAATTCGATGTCGGTTCTCGTCTTCGTTTAGCTAGCAATTTAATCTAAGCAAGTAGGTGACTTACCTACTAGCTTCCTAAGTCCTACAAGCACCTCATTTCTTCACCTCATTTAAGGTCATGATCTCCTCAATTTGACTTAGAACTTATTTACGCTCGACCTTTTTCAGCGTTAGACATACATATCACCCTCTAATTTGAGATTCAAGCACTTTTAATAATGGGTACTTGTTTGACCAAACCATATCATGTTTCATTTGCGTAGTACTAGTATTTTAAGATGTGTAGTGTTACATCTTCTTTGGCATATAAATGCACTTACTAACTCTGACACAGCTAATAACCATGTTTCCACTCTTTAACATATTCATATGCTCCCATACATAGTCATTTACAAATCTCTATACATACTTGGATACCAAGATACATGAGTTCTTTCTGCTAAACAAGGTTCATGTGTTGTTTCATCTCCTACGCATTTCATTATTTGTGTAACCTACTCCTTTCATTTTTGTATTGTCTTTTATGATTATTTACATATCACATGCTATATCTATGGTCCTATATCCAATATTATGACCACCAAAAGAATCATCTCAAAAGTAAATAAAAGATAAAGTGTGTCGCTTATTGATGGGTAGTAGCCTCAGGGTGTAAAAATCACCTAACATGGGTTGATCCCATTACGAGGGGTATCCCTAGGGGTTAAAGAAAAGCCTAGAATGGGTCGATCCCGATATTGATTTACCACTAATCAGCTAGTCATATGTATTTTATATTGTGCACAGATTATACAGTAAAGAAAGGTACAGTAATAAAAAGGACATAAAATACATGATTCCACAATATGACTAAAGGTGGTCTCCAATTCCTTACACTAGTGCATGATTTCATTTGAGTTCTTAATTTATGTATAGTAATTCCTACCTTGCATATTCAGTATATTATCTCTTCTTGACATCCCTAACGGTGGATCTGTATTTCATGCAGCAGGTGCAAGCACTAGTAGATCGCACCAGTATGAGTATAGGATATCCAGCTTCTGTTATTGAGTTCTAGGTTGCTCAGGGCTTTGTGTGTCTAGAGCTTATATTTTGTATTGTATAGTTAGTCATGAAGCGTGTCCTATCTCAACCCTTATCTAATACTATTCCTTAGCTGAAGTCTTTGTAGATTATGTAAATTAAGGTGTAGTTATGTCTCACACTTTAGACATGGTGGCTCCAATAGCCTATTCATATGCATTTTTGTTTGGCTTGTTATTATTGTCTACCTTCTTGAATACATGCAGAGTATAGAATCCACTTATAATGTTCATAGCAAGTGTATGGTTACATGTTGGTTCTCTCGAGCCTTGTCAACAATGGGTGCCAGTCCACCTTAGTGGGACTTTGGGTGTGACAAAAATGGTATTAGAGCAGGTCATCCTAAGGAGTCTATAAAGCGGTGTCTATGTAGATTCTTGTTTATGGATGTGTTATGCACCACATTTATAAGAAGGAGGCTACATGGCATTTAAAGTTGTCACTTTCTTTTCATTCATTAGATCGTGACATAGAGCCACGTGTAACGGGTGGATTGTGTCTAACCCCTAGATTATTTTGTACAGCAAATATACCAGAAACCAAGAAAAACAAAGGAAATGGTAAAGAAGTAGAAATGGTGGTTGGTATACCCAGTCGGGTGAGACAACGAAACGAGGCTCAAGATGAGTGTCTATAACAGATATCTTGATGACAAATCTGATGTTCACGCTCTAATAAGAAAGCAGTCATTGTTAGCGATTAACTTAACCAAAGGTTTATGTCGAATCTATAGGGAATACAGGGCACTACAAGGCTTTACTACTAATAATTTCAACTAGCAATAACTAAAATCTCTACATAGGGGGTTTTCGCGATTAAAAAACAAAAGTAAAATTAAGACTGTACTACTATGTGGGAAAACAATAAATTTTGGGGAAAACTTGGGAATTGTGTTCACCATGGTTCGTTGACTCGATTACCCTAAGTGACATAACCATAATTGAAGAGTCATATGCAGGATGGTAAGTTAGCTTCTTCCAGCCCTCTTTTGAAGGTAAAGGTCGAATTTCACCATGTTACTTGGCTGGCAACCATAACGTGCCAACTAACCATTACCAATTGTCCCAATCAACCTCCCCTTGGTCAGGTTTGACTGATTAAATGAGAAGACATCGATCAAATCCTGTCATCTACTTTCCTTTTCCAATTCGTCAGAACCTTGGTTGGGATTGTGATAGTAGATAGGGTTTGGTGATGGCCACCACCAAACAGTAATTATAATGAAGGAAAATAGATAATACATGAAAAACCCCAATCATAGAAATATAATAAACCTAGGTCATCTCAAGTCAACTACCCATAGTTCCCACAACCCCAAGTTGTGGGTGGTTAGCTACTCATGGCTAAGGTAAAACACACAAAAATGAAAATAATGGACATAGTTAAGAGTTTTACTAATGCAATGAAAAGTGAAGAGACCCCAAGTTGCAAACCCAACAAGCTTATTGATCAATAAAGAGTACAAGGCAAGATTTGCAATCCCAAAAATGAGTTTTCAAGAGCAAAAAATAAACTACTCTAAAAAACCTAAGAAAAGATTCAAAAGATGATTGTAGAATGTCTTCTGGTCGAAAACTCCTTCTAAAAACCTAACTTGAACTATAGATAGTATTTACAAAATAACCGAAGAATTTTCACAGAAAACACAGATGGTAGCTAATAAGTCTCGTAGGTATGACTCATAGGATGACCTACGAGTCATAGTTGGGGTCTTGTATTAGGTTCTTGGCATCTTGGAATAAATTGATATGACCCATAGGTA
The DNA here is from genome assembly GCA_025642045.1 of Solanum sejunctum. Classification (NCBI taxonomy): domain Eukaryota; kingdom Viridiplantae; phylum Streptophyta; class Magnoliopsida; order Solanales; family Solanaceae; genus Solanum; species Solanum sejunctum. The sequence continues at coordinate 22,945 of JAOTQJ010175937.1, forward strand.
CGAGTTGTTGCTTAAGCTATGACTCATATGTCCTCTTGTATTCTGGACCTTTAATTTTTTGGTCCAAATTTTGTCTCTCTGATTCTTACTATGAGTCCACCTATTCGAGTCACAGTGAGACTTACGACTCATAGGATAGCCTCATAGGGGTGACCTCTACTTAGAAGATTTCTAAATCTTTTGTCTCTAATTCTTACTATGACACACCCTATGACTCGTAGCTTGGGCTACGATATGTAGATGTGCTCAAACGTCCTAAGCTTAAGCAAAATCTGCAACTTTTCCTCAAAATCACGACAACCTATCTTTTCTACAAGCTAAACACAAAAACATATAATAACCATAAAAATCTGCATTAAGAACTTACAAAATCCCTTGTTTTATGTATCGAAGATGTTGTATTTTGACAGCACATCAACACCCTCTACTTAAAATTGTTGCTTGTCGACGACTCAATCTACATAGAAAAAGAGAAATACATAGCAGCTATACTAATGGCATATACCACAACTCCTTTGATTCAGGTACCCAACTATTATTTTCAAAACAGGATTCCAAAGTTATCAAGCGAACAAGAACATAATGAAGTACCTGGCAATCCAACTATGACAAGCTAGGGAGCATCAACCATCCATAATCGCTGGTATATTCATATGCTACTCAAGTAGTGCAAATGCCCTCACTGGAAAGAAGTCCCTTATACTCACTTAAAAATATTTAGAATTTAGGGACTGAGTAAGCATTCTCACTCTCATAATTGAAATTCAATGCATATTGACTAACATCGTAGGCTTCCCTCTATACTCATCTTCTGGCTTGGCGACAAAGTGGAGTTGGATCTTTTAGGACTTATAGGCTTTTAACATAGGTTCAGGGTGCTTCGGTATGGTATTTTGTGCAAGTAGTAACTAAAAGCTATCCTTGAACCATGTTCACCACACTTTTGCTTTCATAATCCAACCATTTTTAATCAACCCAACCTTACTCTCCTGTTTTGAACTTTTCTCGAGTGCTTCCTTTCTCTTTTTTTAGATGTACCTCGATTTCAAACTCATTTTTACTACTTTTTATCAACTCAAGGCACTTTTCTTTTCTTTTTCTTCACTCGGTTAATGGTTTGTCATTTCTTTCTGGATTTTCCAACTAAGCGCCTTATTATTATTACTTTACCACAATAAAAGCCACCCTCATCTTAGGCTTTTAGCCTGAGGTGAAGTGCACAATGTC
>JAOTQJ010175948.1:0-24166 GCA_025642045.1 Solanum sejunctum
GGAGTTGCTGCAGGTGAGGATAGGGCATAAAAACAGAGGAAACTCTGCCGAAATTTTGGTAGAATTCTTAGACTTTATGTTGTGGTGTTGCAATTTAATATTGGTTTAAGAGCCTAATCGGCACGAGACATGGCCCCGGGGTTGGGCTGTGACAATTGAAAATCACAAGAGTTTGAGGTATCTTTACTTTTGTGATTATTAATCTATTTTATCTTAGGAAGAGATAATCCACAACCTCGAGTATAATGAGGGATTAAATTCCTTAAGTGCACACAGTGAATTCTATGGACTAAAATTATTGTATATATTTTTGTTTCAATGTTGTTTTCTACGTTGCTTATTAAAATACAAGAATATCAAGCTTAAGGAATTTAAACTTTTTGTTTTCTGTATTTTCATCTTCTCACTTCTGTGTTGGAGATTAAAGCCTTCTGTGCTTCTACTCCAGTTAAGTTTCAAATGAATTTGAAGTTATAAGAATTTCATGATCCAAATTTATTCTGTTGATAATAAAATTTGTATTAGTATTCTAGATACTAAGTTGTTTATCTTTTTGTGACAGAAAAATTAAATAAGTCAAATGAAGTAAATGTTGGAATAACGAATGCTATAGTACCATCTATTGCATCCTCAAGTTGTTCAAATGTTATCCCTACAATGCCACCAGCGGAAAAATCTGTAAAATTTACTGGTGCTGAATTCAACAGGTGGCAGCAGAAGATGTCTTTCTACTTGACTACCTTAAGTCCACAGAGATACATTAATGAGAATGTTCCTGTACTGGCTAAATGAATTCTGGATGATGAATAACTCTTAGTCACTAAAGCTTAGAGGCACTCAGATTTTCTATGTAGGAATAACATTTTGAGTGGCATGCACGATGATATGTACAATGTGTACAGTAACATTAAGACATCCAAGGAACTCTGGGAAGATTTGGACAAGAAGTATAAAAACTAAAGATGTTGAAATGAAAAAGTTTATTATGGCAAAGTTCTTGGACTACAAGATGGTAGACAGTAAAGCGGTATTACACGCCCTGATTCTTTCCTACCTGATGTAGATGTAAATGTGCTAGAGATGCTGAGAAAAACTGCATACGCAGGTTTACGAGGGATATTTACGAGTTGTAGAGAGGTTTAAGATTTGTAGACTATTCGTATAAAATTTTAGTGATTTGGATTGTAGGTTGATCTTGTATACGAGAAGTAGTTACATCTCATAAAACACATTACGACTCGTACGATGAGGTTCCATACAAAATTTCACTGAATCCAATTTCATGTTTTCCTTGTTACAAAAGGATGCTTACGACTCGTAGATTAGTTTATGACTCATAGAAGAAGTTTCTTACCAATTTCTAGCAACTCATATTTTTTGGACTTCTAGTCCATGAGAGGAAGTCAATGACTCGTAGACGGGGTCTCGTAGACCCTGTGGCAGTTTGAATGATGGGTATTTTTATTTATTCTGATTCCTTTTAATTATCTCCATGTACATTTCTAGACTTGTCTAAGGTCTCAAAACAAACCCTAAGGGCGTTCATCCTTCATTTCACACTTGGGTTTATTGAGAGCAAGAGGAAAGGAGAAAGAGCTAGGGTTTTCAATCCAAGAGCAAGGATCAATCGAGGTTCGATAATTCTTCTATTCCCAGGTATGTAAGGCTTACCAAAGTGTGAAATTCCTTTCTTCACATGGCCCTTCATTATCTTGAGTCAAGATTTGAGAAATTCTACTACCCTAATACTAAATCTTTGTATTCATGAGGTCCTATTTTACTACAAGAGATAATCGTTATATTGCATGAGTATTGATATGATATTTATATATGTATTCCATACTTTATAGTATGAACCCTAAATTTCATGATTTTATGAATTCCATGTGTGTTAATGAGTTGAGGTTGAGGTTGAGTAAATAAGTGAGCACTTTGAGTATGATTGAGCGTGAGAGGCATGATGCATTGAGTCACCTATATATTTCTACACATGGATATCTTGCTTGCATTACATAATGAGTAAATTGAGTGAGTCTAAATAACCATTTGAGTTTGAGTCAAGTTTGATTTTCTTGTATTGATTGATTGAGCTAATGAGAAACTTAGTTGAGTTAAACATTGAGGTTTGAGTTGATTGATTGAGCAATGAGTTTTAAGTTGATTAAATGAGTATTGAGAATTAAGCTAATTGATAAGTTGAGCATGTTTTAGTCTTGGGGGGAGTATCGAGTATCGAGCATCGAACAGGGAGCAAGTATATATATGTCTACTTTAGCCCAAAGATTTATGTTGCCAGCGTAGGATAGTTATTACAGCTCATTCTAGCGAGTCTAGTCCCACAAGTGGACATTTATTGTAGATCCAAGGAAGAGTTGATCACCCTTTTTCGTGACAAGTTAAGGGCGGGAGTGGCAACGACGTCGAATTCATTCTACATCACCATAACCTATGGTAGGGCAGAGAGTATGACAGTTAGAGAAACTCCCAAGCAACATTGATTGAGCATGATGTTTTAAAATAAGTCTATTCCTACTGACTTTACTTTTAAAAGCATGATTTACTCTTAGCTTACATAGACTGATTTGAGAATGAGCTATTGAGTTGAGGTAAGTGAGTTGAGCATTACTTTTCTTAAGATATTTTACATACCAGTACATTCCATGTACTAATGTCCATTTGGGACTGCATCATTTCATGATGCAGATACAGGTGATAGAGGACTTTAGTCTGCGCATCATTGAGGTCCTGATCAGTACATCCCATAGTTAGTGAGCCCCTCATTATATTCTGGAGGAGCCCTTTTTATTTTCTTAGCTTCATTCGAATACTTACTTTCTTTGATTGAGTGCCCATGGCCTGTCATGGTATCATCTAGACTTGTTGAGTAGAGGCTTCATAAACACTAAGAAGAGGATTTGTTGAGTATTCTTAAATCCTAACTTATTTTGTTTATAAACTATGATTTTGTAGAGTTGCATTTTATTTATATATATGATGCCTTTTAATTGAGATATTCTTCTGCTATTGGGTATGATGTGATGATGAGGCCAAGTGGTTCACTCGGGGCCAGCAATAGTCTCTGAGTGCCGACTACGCCAAGAGTACCCTCTCGGGGCATGACAAACTTGGTATCAGAGCACAGATTTCAAGAGTCCTAGGGAGTCTATGAAGTTATGTCTAGTACAATCTTGTTTATGTGTGTGTTGTGCACCACACTTCATAAGCGAGAGGCTATAGGACATTAGGAATGGTTATGCTTATTAGGTATTGCGTTCGTGCGATAGAGTTGAAAACTCTATAAAATTGTTTTCTAACTCATGCGCTACATGATTGCCAATCATGCCTCTAAGATTCACTCTAACCTAGAGGAATGCTTCGTCGAGCAATATTGAGAACCCTATTTTGGAGGTGCCTCCTCAAATCGAAATGAGGGGTCGAGGTCGACCCGCCAAGACTATTGGTATTCCTGTGACACCTACCACTCCACCTGCCTATTACTAAAGATGACTTCAGAGGAGCTATTGCCATGCTCACATAGTTATAGCTGCCAAAAGCTGGAACCAGGGTTCACAGATTCTTAATTCTAGCTCTCATGAGCTGATGGCTGCCTCCAAATTAAGAGACTTTCTGAGGATGAGCCCACCCATCTACACTGGATCAAAGGTTGAGGAGGATCCTCATAACTTCATTAATGAGATATGGAAGGTGCTAAAGACTATGCATGTGACATAGGCCAAGGGAGTTAAGTTTGTTATTGCCTATCAACTTAAGGATGGGGCTAATGTATTGTACAATTAGTGGAAAAAGATTTGAGGTGAGTATATTGATCCCACTACCTAGGATGAGTTTGAGAGTATCTTCCTCGATTATTTCTTTCCTCAGGAGTTGAGAGAGGCAAAGGTCTAGGAGTTTGTGAATCTGAAACAGGAGGGGATGACTATTAAAGAGTGTAGCCAAAAATTCAACCAGTTATCCAGGTAATGCCCAAGAGATAATTCAAGGTATGAGAGCGAGGATAAGGAAATTTATGTCAGGGTTAGGTAAGCAAGTGAAGAGCGAGTGCAAGGCGGCATTGTTAATTCTAGAAAAAGGCATGGATATCTCCAAAATAATGGTCTATGACCAGCAAACTGAGGAAGATAGTAAGAAAGATAGAGAGAAGCATCTGAGTAAGAAGGCTAGATCAGTAGGGCTCGAGCTTACCCAGACTAAGTAAGGTAAGGAAGATAAGTCATATTTCCAAAAGAGGTCCTCTATCTATGCACCATCTTCAGCTTATGCACCATCTTCAGCTAGTGCACCAGCCTCGAGCCAAAGATATGATCAAAGGTCCCAAGGTCAGTCAAATTTTAGGGCACAGGGTGCATAGTCTCAAGCAAGTGTGACCCTTGCTCTATTGAGAATCTACCTTGTGACAGGTGTGGCAAGGTGCATCTAGGAGAGTGTAAAGATGGAGGAAATGGTTGATATAAGTATGGTCAATCAGGCCATTTTCAAAGAGATTGTCTGATATAGGGAAATAAGGTCCAGACTTCTACCGCAGCACTGCCAGCAAAAGGTAATCAGAGATGTACTGCACCAGGGGCAGGCAGTGGGATAAACCATCTATATGCGATGGGGAACTGACAGAACCATGAGGTTGCACCAGATGTTATGATAGGTATGCTTCAAGTCTTTACCTTTCCTTATTATGCTTTACTTGATCCAGGTGCAACTTGTTCTTCTGTGATGCCTTATATGGTGAGTAAATTTGAGATTCTTCCTGAGTGTTTGCTTGATCCATTTTCTTTTTCTACTCGCGTTAGTGAGTTCATAGTTTAGTTGAGTTGAGAGAATCTATAGAGATTGTGTGGTGTCCATCTATCATAGGGATACTCTTATTGACTAGATTGAGTTGGAAATGGTTGATTTCGATGTGATCCTTAGTATAGACTGGCTTCAAGCCTGATATGTATTTATTGATTGCCAAACTCGGACTGTCAAATTTTAGTTTCTAAATGAGACTGTTATCGAGTGGAAAAGAGATTCTGATATGCCTAAGGGTAAATTTATTTCTTACCTCAAGGCCCGATAAGTGATGTCTAAGGATGTGTCTATCACCTCATGTGAGTTAAGTTTGATAAAGTTGAGCCCCCTACCCTTGAGTCTGTCTTGATTGTGAGCGAGTTTCCTAATGTGTTTCCTGGGAATCTACTCATAGTTCCTACTGATAGGGAGATTGACTTCGAAATACATGTGTTTCCTGATACCCAGTCTATCTCTATTCCGCCATATAGAATGGCCCCTGCAGAGTTGAAAGAATTGAAGGAGTAGTTGAGGAATTTGTTAGAGAAAGGATTTATAAAGCTAATTGCCTCTCTATGGGATGCTCCAATCTTGTTCGTGCAAAAGAATGATGGGTCCCTAAGAATGTGTATTTATTACCATCAATTGAATAAACTGACTATTAAGAATAAGTATTACCTTTTGAGGATTAATGACTTGTTTGACCAACTTTAGGGTGCCACTATTTTCTCTAAGATAGTATCATCAGTTGAAAGTGAGAAATGTGATATCCCAAAGATAACTGTTTGAACTCGATATAGTCACTTTAAGTTCTATGTGATGTCACTTGGTTTGACAAATGCACTCACAGGTTTTATGGACCTGATGAATAGAGTATTCAGACAATATCTGGACATATTCATGATGTGTTTACTGATAATGTTTTGGTGTATCGCAAAGATGAGGAGGAGCATGCCAATCACCTTAAAATCACTTTGCAGACACTCCGAGACAATGAGTTACATGTAAAGTTTTCTAACTGTGAATTTTAGCTCAAATCTGTGGCTTTACTTAGGTCATGTGATTTCTGGAGATGAAATTTGAGTGGAAAGTCAAAAGATTAATGTGGTTAAGAATTAGCCCAAACCAACATCACCGACCGATATATGAAACTTTCTGGGATTAACTGGCTATTATTGGAGGTTTGATGAAGGGTTTTCTTCAATATCTACACCGTTGACCAAATTGACTCAGCAAAAGGTCAAGTTTTAATGGTCTGACGAGTGTTAGAGAAGTTTCCAAGAGTTATAGATGAGGTTAACCACTGCACTAGTATTGACATTGCCTGATAAAATGGATAGATTTATTATCTACTGCGATGCTTCGAGAGTGGAATTGGGATGTGTGTTGATGCAAAAAGGAAATGTTGTTGCCTATGCTTCCAGATAGCTTAAGAAGCATGAGAAAAATTATCCCACTCACGAATTAGAGTTAGCTGCTGTGGTGTTCGCTCTCAAATTATAGCGCCACTACCTATATAGAATATATGTTGATATATTCTCAGACCATGAGAGCCTATCATACGTCTTTACACAAAAAGAGATTAACTTGAGACAGAGAAGATAACTTGAGTTGCTTGAGGATTATGACATGAGCATCCTCTACTATCCAGGTAAAGCTAATATGATTGTTGATGCTCTTAGTAGGTTATCCATGGGAAGCACTGCCCATGTGGAGAAGGAGGAGAGTTAGTCAAAGAGGTTCATAAACTGGCACAATTGGGAGTCCAATTAGATGAATCAAACGAAGAAAGAGTTCTTGTGCATAATAGATCTGCATCATCTCTAGTAGTGGAGGTGAAGGAGAAACAAGATCAGGACTATATCTTATTACCATTGAAGGAAGATGTGTATAAGTAGAGGGTGATGGCTTTTCCCAAAGGGAGATATGGAGTATTAAGCTATCAAGGTAGATTATATGCTCCAAATGTTGATGGGGTTCAAGAGAGGATCATGGCAAAGGCCCACAGTTCCAGATGTTCCATCCATCCAGGTTTGACTAAGATGTACCATGACTTGAGAGAAGTCTACTAGTAGAGTGGAATGAAAAGATATATTGTTGAGTTCGTTTCCAAGTGCTCAAATTGCCAACAAGTCAAAGTTGAACACCAAAGGCCATATGGAGCAGCTCAGAACTTTGAGATTCCAGAATGGAAATGGGAGATGATTAACATGGACTTTGTTACTGATTTACCGAGGTCCTGCAGACAATATGATTCAATTTGGGTGATAGTTGATCGGTTGACTAAGTCTGCACACTTCTTAGTAGTCAAGATGACTGACATCGCAGAGGATTATGCCCGACACTATACAAGGGAGATTGTAAGATTGCATGGGATTCCTTTGTCCATCATCTTGGATAAAGAAGCCCAATCACCTCTCAATTTTGGAGATCTTTTCAGAAGGGTTTGGGTACGAAGGTGCTCCTTAGCACCTCTTTCCACACTCAGACAGATGATCAGGCAGAGCGCACCATTTAAACATTGAAGGACATATTGAGAGCTTGCACCATTGAATTTAAATGTAACTAGGATGAGCACTTGTCTTTTATTGAGTTTGCTTACAATAATAGCTTTCATTTGAGCATTCAGATGGCCCCATATGAAGCCCTATATGGGAGGAGGTATAGGTCATCGATTGGATGGTTTGAAGTAGGTGAAGCAGAGTTGATTGGTCCAAATTTAGTTCACCAAGCTATGGAAAAGGTGAAGATCATTCGACAAAGGTTAAAGACTGCACAGAGTAGATAGAAATCCTACACTGATGTTAAGAGGAGGCACTTGAAGTTTGAGGTCAACGATTGGGTGTATTTTGAAGTATCACCCATGAAGGGTATGATGAGATTTGGAAAGAAAGGAAAATTGAGTCCGAAGTACATTAGCCCTTACTAGATTATAAAGAGAGTGGACAATATGGCTTATGAGTCAGAGATACCATCTGAGTTAGAAGTCATCCATCCAGTCTTCCGCATTTCCATGCATAAAAAGTGTTTGGGGGATCCAAAATTAGTTTTGCCTATTGACATTATTGGAGTGAGAGACATCCTTAGTTACGAGAAGGTTCCTATCCAATTTCTTTATTGTCAGGTTTAAAAGTTGAGAACTAAAGAGGTTGTATCTGTTAAAGTGTTGTGGAGGAACCAATTCGTAGAAGAAGCTACTTGGGAAACTAACGAGGACATGAAGACCAAATATCCTCATTTATTCTTACCTGTTGATGATGAGAGAGTTGATGGTAATGATTTCCCCTCTAAATTCTTGAATTTGTAGTCCTTATATCCTTTTCATTCTCCATATGATAGACAATAGAGTTCTAGAATACGAGTGAGGATTGATATGATTTGTTGATTGTTTGATTGTTTTACTTGCTAAATTTCTTGATTTGTTTATTGCATGAGAGAGTTGGGAGTTGGTTGATTGTTAGAGTTATACGAAAATTCATGCCTTAACCCAATTTCCTAGTTTTCTCTTCATTTGAGGATAAATGATCTCAAGGGGGAGATAATGCAATACCCCTTAATCTTTCCTACCTGTTGTGGATGTAGATGTGCAGGAGATGCTGATAAAAATCTGAAAAAAACTGTAGATACAGGTTTACGAGGGAGTTTTACTACTTGTAGACTATATTTCGTATGAAATTCCAGTGATTTGGATTGTAGGTTCATCTTGTATATGAGAAGTAGTTACAACTCGTAAAACATATTATGACTCGTAAGATGAGGTTCCGTACTAAATTTCAGTGAATCCAATTTCAAATTTTCCTTGTTACGAAAGGATGCTTATGACTCGTAGATTAGTCTACAACTCATAGAAAAGGTTTCATACCAATTTCAAGTAAATTAGTTTTTTGGACTTCTAGTCTATGAGAAAAAGTTTACGACTCGTAGAAACGTCCACGACTCATAGAACGGGGCCTCGTAGACCCTGTTAAAAGTTTATAAGGGATCTTTTTTTTCCATTTTAGATTCCTTTTAATTATCTCCTTGGACATTTTTAGACTTGTATAAGGTCTCAAAACAAACCCTAAGGGTGTTCATCCTTCAGTCCAATCTTGGGTTTCTTGAGAGCAAGAGAAAAGGAGAAAGAGCTACGGTTTTTAATCCAAGAGAAAGGATCAACCGAGGTTCAATTATTCTTCTATTCCCAGGTATGTACGGCCTACCAAAGTGTGAAATTCCTTTTTTCACATGCCCATTCATCATCGTAAGTCAAGATTTGGAAAAGAGTTGAGATTTGAGAAATTCTACTACCCTAATACTAAATCTTTGTATTCATTCATGAGGTCCTAATTTACTACATGAGATAATTGCTATATTGCATGAGTATTGATGTGAGATTTATATATGTATTTCATATTTGATATCATGAACCCTAAATTTTATGATTTTATGAATTCCATGCATGTTAATGAGTTGAGGTTGAGGTTGAGGTTGAGGTTGAGATTGAGTAAATAAATGAGCACTTTGAGTATGATTGAGCGTGAATGGCATGTTGCATTGAGTCACCTATATATTGTTACACATAGATATCTTACTTGCATTAGATAATAAATAAATTGAGTGAGTCTAAATGACTATTTGAGTTTGAGTCAAGTTTGATTTTCTTGCATTGATTGATTGAGCTAATGAGAAACTGAGTTGAGATGAGCATTGAGGTTTGAGTTAATTGATTGAGCACTGAGTTTTAAGTTGATTGAATAAGTATTGAAAATTGAGTTTATTGATGAGTTGAGCGTGTTTTGGTCTTGGCAAAAGTATCGAGCACCGAGCGGGGAGCGAGTATATATATACTTTAATCCACAAACCTATATTGCTAGCGTAGGATAGTCATTACAACTCATTCTGGTGGCTCTAGTCCCGCAAGTGGACATTTATTATGGATCCAAGAGAGAGTTGATCACCTTTTTTCATGTCAAGTTAAGGGCGAGCGTGGCAACAATGTCGAATTCATTGTACATCACAAAAACTTATAGTGGGGTGGGGAGTATGTAAATTAGAGAAACTCCCAAGCAACATTGATTGAGCATGATATTTCAAAATGAGTCTATTCCTACTAAGCTTACTTTTAAAAGCATGATTTACTATAAATATACATAGACTGATTTAAGCATGAGTTGTTGAGTCCGGGTAATTGAGTTGAGCATTGTTTTTCTTAAGTTATTTTATATACCATTATATTCTATGTACTGTCATCCATTTGACTTGAATCATTTTATGATACAGGTACAAGTGATAGGGGACTTCAGCCTGTGCATCGTTGAGGTCAAGATCAATACACTCCACAGTTGGTGAGCCCCTCCTTGCATTTCGGTGGAGCCCTTTATATTTTCTTATCTTCGTGTGAGTACTTACTTTCTTTGATTGAAGTGCCCATGGCCTTTCATGGCACTATCTGCACTTGTTGAGTAGAGGCTTCATAGATACTGAGTAGAGGATTTGTTGAGTACTCTTAAATCCCAACTTATTTTGTTTATAAACTATGATTCAGTAGAGTTACATGTTATGTATATATATGATGCCTTTTACTTAAGATATTCTTCCATTGTTGGGTACGACATAATGATAAGGCCAAATGTTTACTGGGGCCAGCAATAGTCTTTGAGTGTTGACCACGCCTAGGGTATCCTCCCGGGGCTTGAGAAGCGGTTGTTACCCAAGTTCAGGAGTGTAGGTTATAATTCATAATCTCCTTGCAGAAGTTATAGTTTTATTTAATACCTAGTTTGAACATATTCAATTTTTTCTTAATACTCACACAATCTTTAATGTAAAATTCGTTGTGAATGATGCTTTTGAAGTGGCAGCCATTATTGAGAAGTTACCCCCATTTTGAAAAGACTTGAAGAACTACTTAAAGTATAGACACAAGGAGATGTTTATTGAAAATTTTATCATACGCTTGAGAATTGAAGAGGACAACAAAGTGGTAGAAAAGAGGTCACTAACAAATTCTGAAACGATACCAAAAGTGCCCAAAAATGTGCCTTGAAAATGGTCGTAATCATAATTTTTATATATCTAAAAATTCATGCATGATATTAAAAATTCGACTTTATATTCTTGTTCAGAGGGCAAAATTGAGTGGTATATGGTATAATCCGAATTTAGAGGACCCATAGTGAAAAATGAATTTCACAAAATTTGAAATTCCAGTAATGATTCAATTTGGTACCGCAACGCACCCCCATAGCGGACCAGTGTTATTATGTGCCAGTTTTATTATTTTGGTCCATGGCCATTGGTCTTGGGCCTGTGCCTCCCCATGCATAAAAACATTCATACTTAGTACATTCAAACTTACTAACACATACCCTATGTCTACATGATGTTACTCTGTAGGAACCGGAGCTCTTATTGATCCTCCTCCACATGGCTAGTAATATCTTCAAAGCAAGTTTGGTGAGTCCTCAACTCTAAGGACGATATCTTTTGATTTATGTTATGCAAAGATTCTCTTTATCTTATTGTATGATTTTTACTATGAGGGTGAGCCCAAAAAGTTGTGTTGGCCCCCGCTTAATTTCTCTTGACTCTTGTATATTTTAAGCAATGAAAGACTCTCTTAGTCCCTTTGCCCTTATTTTTTTGTTCTCTTATTATTGTTTAATTGCTTCTACGACCAAGATATGTAATGATATGTTAAGAGACTTGTTTGGGATCCCTTTGGGTTCTCTATTTGTGGTGTCATGTCTAGGCTCTAGGCTTGGATCATGACAAACTTGGTATTAGAGCACTAGGTTATTAATGGTCCTTGGAATCCAACACACTGCATCGATTAAAGTCTTATATGGTTGTGAAGCGCACCACGATTGTGAGTAAGAGGCTATGAGGCATTTTAGAAAATATTTCACTTGTTTATGATCTATGTCATGCGGTAAAGCTAGGTCCTCTAGGGCTTATTACTAATTCCTAACCATTGCATTTCAGAATATGTCTCAGACTACTCAGGACGGTAATATATTGAATACAAAGGTTCAAAATGCTCTATAGGTGTTGGCCAAGGCCATGACTGCCCAACTCAACCAGTCGGTGGCACCCTTGACACTTCAAATGGTAATAATGAAGAGGGAAAATCCAAGAGAACCCAAATAGGAGGTAGGCATCCATATGCCAATCCCAGGGTCAAAGGTGGAGTGAATCGTCCTAGATGTCCAAGGTGGGGGAGGAAACATGATGGCATATGTTTGAGGAATACGGGTGCATGTTATGGGTGTGGTAAGATGGACCACAAGATAATTGATTGTCCACATGATCAAAAATGATGCAAAGATGGTCGACATCAAGAACAAGGTGGTCATGTTGATCAAGAGGCTCAAGGAGGTGACAAGGGGGTGGCAAAGCCTAGATACCGAAAGTGTGAGAAAGGCCATGGTGGCCCATGCTTGAGGGGATACTAACGCCTGCTATAGTTGTGAAGAGTGGGTCACAAGAAGGTTGATTGTCCTCGTAATCAAAACAAGGGTAAAGATGTTTTCCCACAAGGCCAGGGTGCAAATGTTATTCCTTTGGGGAGAGGAGGCCAATAAGGTGGTGTCCTAAGGCACAATCGGTTCTATGCTCTTCAAGGGAGGGAAGGGGTAGATGAGGTACTCGATGTCATCACCATATGTTAAAAGTCTTTGATTTTGATGTGTATGTATTGATAGACCCGAGTACCACTCTTTTTTTTGTTACTCCTTTTGTTGCCAAAAAGTTTCATGTTGAGCCCAAATTATTGTGTGAACATTTGGTGTCTACCCCATTGGTGAGTCTATCGTTGCTAGAGAGGTCGATAGGAATTGTCTGGTGGTCATATTGCATAAATATTGTCTAGTAACTATGTTGAATTAGATATGGTGGATTTTGATATGATGCTTGAGGTGTGGGACCCATAGAGTTAGATTCTAATTCCCTAACGAGCCCGTTTATGAGTAGGAGAGTAATGATGTGGTGGTCAAACGTAAATTCATTTCTTGTATTCAATCCCATAAGTTGATTTCTAAGGGGAGTCTCTATCATCTCGTGAGGGTTAGGGATGTTAAATCCAAAGTCTTTCCTATAGAGTTGGTTATGATCATTAATGAGTTCCTTGATGTCTTTCCTAGTGAGCTTCCTAGTGTCATTGTGTAGAAGGACGATGGTTCCCATGGAATGTGTATTGATTACCGACAACTTATTAGAGTTACCATAAAGATTAAGTATCCTCTACCAAGGAATTGGTGATCTATTTGACCAACTTCAAAGGGCTAGTTACTTCTCTAAGATTGATCTTCGGTCCGAGTATCATCAAATAAAAGTGAGGGAGTATGATATTCCCAAAACAGCCTTCCAAACTAGGTATGGGCAGTATGATTTTGTGGTTATGCCTTTTGGGTTGACCAATGCACCGGCTATCTTCATAGATCTTATGAATAGGGTCCTTAAACCCTATCTTGATTTGTTTATGGTGGTATTCATTGATGATATCTTGATCTATTTCCATAGTGAGGAGGAGCATCTGACGCATTTGAGGGTGGTATTATAAAAATTAAAGGAAGAGAAGTTGTATGCTAAGTATGAGAAGCGTGAGTTTCGATTGCAAGAGGTTGCCTTTCTAGGTCATGTGGTATCGGGGAAAGGTATAAAAGTGGATCCTGAGAAGAAGGAGGTGATTAGATGTCACAACCCAAGACTAGGGCCTAGACGTGATCGGCGAATGGGGAACACAAAGGAAACCCAAACAAGCCTCATTGCATATTATTATACATCCTTGATCGCGGAAGCAATTAAATTGACAATAAGAAATAAGAATAAGCAAGGGAATTGGGACTAAGGATAAACTTTCATATCATAACATCAAAAAACAAGAGAGTCAAGACTCATAACATAGATACATATCATGTCCAACAACACCTCTACTACGTAGATAAGAGTGGGGCCAACACAAGCAACTGGGCTCACCCTCATAGTTAATATATACATAAAAGAAAGATAGTTTCAATACATAGCAAGAGATCATAAGTAACATCCCGCGGAATGGAGGACTCACCAACTAGCTTAAGAGACAATTGTACTAGCCACATGGAGGAGCAGGATGATCAAGTGGTACACCAGTTCCTACATAGTAATATCATGTAGGCATAGAGTATGTGTTAGTACATTTTAATGTACTAAGTATGTACGATGCAATGCTAGCAAGGGATAGGCAACATAGTCAAAACGTATCACTATAATCAAGGATAGGTGTAAAATCAATATGACATGCATGATCAATGCTTAAGGTAAAACATGCTTGCAAATCATGATCAAGGGATGTACACTCAATATGGAAATACATACTCAAACCTTTCTTACCAATCTTCATAAAATGGACCATATGGCCCTCACTCGCCTTATGTTATAACCTTTTTGGTGAATGTTACCAACACCTCTACTGTATGATAATCTTTTTGATAGGTAGTATAAGATGTCCCCTACTTTACGATATAATCTTTGGGTAGGAGTCATGATTCATTCTACCTTACGACATGGCCTTTTTAATAAAATTTCCATACCTTACAACATGATCTTTTTTGGTGGAGCCCATTAGTCTTTCTATCTTATGGCATGTCCTTCTTGGTAGGGTGTCCATACTTTACGATATGGTATTTTTGGTAGGAACCATTAGTTATTCTACCTTATGACATGGCCTTTTCGATAGGGGGTCCAATCCTTACAATATGATCCTTTCATTAGGGATCATTAGTCTTTCTACCTTATGGCATGGCCTTTTCGGTTGGGATCATAGAATTAGCTCATCACAACATTACATTTCAACAACAAGGGAAGATTTTCTCAATTTTCTTAAGAGCACAACAAACATGGAAATCTAACAATCTTCTTGCCACACCATAAGTAATCTTTCATGAAAGCAACTCAGATAAACATTCCTATCATCATTATATAGTCATCATATACATATATTACTTTCATCATTATTCTATCATCATTAAATCATCATTTAGTCATTGAACTCATAAGACATGCATTGGACCTTCAATTCCTCAAGAAATCATGATCGGACATTTTATCAAACTCTTAGAGGGTATGTAGTATTAATGTAAAACCATGTAATTTAAAAGTGAAATCATGCTAGAAAATTCAATGCAAAACCATGAATAGATACTTCATACAACCCTCAAGCGACACATATCAAAACCCTTTAACATATCATAATTGATCTAAGTTTCATAGCCCAAAACATAGCAAAATAGTCACAAATTCATAAACCCCAACATAGTGTACAGTGATTTTTATAATAAATATGACCCATGAGTAAATCATTTTTAAATCAGGCAATTTGTAAGAAAAGGAAGCTTGGGCATCATGGGTGAAAGAAACCCATGAAAGTAACCCACATACCTTAGCTTTGGAGATAAACTTGATGAAGATTGGAGATGGAGACTTGAAGCTTGAGAGAAAATCTTATATCCAGAAAGGGTTTTGAGACTTGAATTTAGGAGTAAAATATTTGACTAAGTGTTTGAATAAGTATTGCAAAATGTTTTGAGTGACATGAGGGTGAGAAATGGCTAAGTATAGGTATATTAATGTATAGGGATACTTAGGACCAAGACTTAAAACCTTTGGACCACAAGAAAAATAACTCGGCAAAAGTTACATTGGTCTGCATCTGGTCCCTGATATGTACCTATCATAGAGGCTTAATTTACACATGTTCGCAATGGAGGCGTGTCGCAATACTATTGCGGACAGACATTGGATAAGCAAAATTGTGAAAAATTGAAATTGCTAATTATTTGCTCTTAAATTGGGGTTAGATCAATTTTTACTCAAAATGACCCCCTGATCAAGAATATGAAGTCAGATTTTTGATACAGTGCATGAATTTTGAGATATATGGGAATTATGATCTAGACACTTCCAAGGCACATTTTCCGAAAATTTTTGGGGTTGTTACAATGTCTCCCCCTTGGGAACATTCTTTCTCGAATGTCAAAGAAATGTATATGAGAAGAGTAATCATAAACAAATCCACCCTAATAAGAAAGTAACAATACATTTAAAACATCATTTTCAAAACCTCAACATAAGTGTCCAAAGTCGTCATGAACTTGCCAACATTGATTTCCTTTATGTCTTTCTCTACCAGGCCCCATTCGGGGGGTTTTCCAATACCTCTCGCTTCCTAAAAAATAAATCTATAAAGTCCATGGTAGGATTGGCAGCATCCCCCCTCAAGGAATGATTTCGAGACAAAATTAAACATGGATGCATGCAAATGACATAGGGGCTGAAACATAAGGCTTGGAAATCATGAAAGGACTTGACATGTCATCATAAGCTTGAATAGAAATGAAAGCGATATGGATAGTTTTTCTCCATGCCCGTTCCCCGAGAGACTCTTCTGACTAGACGAACCTTCCATAGAACCTTAACAAACACTGCATTCTTTTTAGTCAACTTTCCACCCTCATTCGACCTTACTAACCTCCCTCTACATTCTTTAAGGACTCACAACCCTAACTCATTTGTCAACCTTCATCACACATAACCCACTTGGTGCCATAAACCACGTCAAGACCTCCAATCCATCAAACAAAATTCAACTAAGATCATAAGACAAGACTTTATGCAATAAGAGCATGGAGCAACCCTTATAAGCCTTTCTAGCACCAGTAGACCCACATAGCCAAATTTTATGAGCAATAAGGAATAATGAAAGGAATAGCAACTCTTAGAGCTATCTTTGTCATCAACTTTAAACACACACACAAACCACTTAGTGCTAAACATCACCATATCCATCTTGGGAGACAACCTCTACTCTACCATTCCTCACCAATACCTCCAACTCTATCAAGACAGAAATTAAAGCCTTATTTTACTTGATGCCTTCAACCATAGGAGATTTATAACCATCAAAGCCCTTACACTACCACTCTCAACCTCAGCCAACCTAGTCAATCGATGAACTCCTCCAACCTCCTTCTTGTCACCCAAAGGCCTCCACTCTAAATTCAATATACCAAAAAGGACATTCAATAGCTCATTGGTCACTGGAAACAACCCAATAGAAATAACTTAGGCTCAACATCCCTAACTCCTACAAGATGATAAATGCAATCCCTTGGAGATCAATTGCATACTAAAGTGAGAGATAGACTTACCCATTTGCCACCGCTCAAAGACGAGTGACTAGGGAATTGGAATCTAACTATATGGGCTTGACCATCAATGAAGACACAACATACATACAAGCAATCCACTCCAAGGATGATCTTAAACTCACCATATCCAATCCAACAAAATCACAAGGCAACACCTAGATACCATATGACCACAGAACAATACTTATGAACCTTCTAGCAATAATAGACTCAACAAAGTGGCAATCACCAAGAGATTCACATAGCAACTCGAGACACATACAAGAAGGCCACAAGCAACAAAAGAATAATGAAAGGAATAGTGGCACCTAGACCTAACAATGCATACACCTCTAATTTAAGGAAACTTTAACATACCGGTCATAACATGGGATGCCTCATCTACCTTTTGCCTCCTTTCAAGAGCATAGAACTGATTATGTCTTAGAGCATCCCCTTGATCAACATGACAATCCTTACCCTTGTTTTGAGCATATGGGCAATTTGAAATTTTGTGGCTCATTTCTCCACATCCAAAGCATGCACCTGTATTCCTCCAATATGTACCACCATGTTTCCTCCTGCACTTTTGGCATCTAGGAAGATTCACCCCATCATCTCCTTGAGGCGTTGGGTTTGGAACCTCACTCTTAGCGACCTTCTTGTTTGGAGCATCATCAAACTCCAGACCTTGGAAGAACCATCATGCCGAGCCCTCTTATCCTCACTACCCCTTCTTTTCCTCAACTTCTCCTCCTCTATTTGTTTGACATAAATCATGAGGTGGGACAAATTCCTATCATTAATCAACATAGCAGATTGATATTCTTCATTCACCAAGTTAGAGATAACCATCACGAACTTGTTCATCCTAGCCCTTGGGTTGGCAACCGAGTGAGGAGAATACTTATAGTTGGTTGAACTTGAGGGCATACTCCCTCACACTCATTGACCCTTGTCTCAAAATTTATGAATTCTACCAATTTGGCTTCCCTATGTTCAAGAGGAAAGAACCAGTTAAGAAAGACCGCCTTGAACTCTTCTCGTAAAACCACATTGTTGACTCCCTTTCCTCCCTCCATTGATTGTACCATGTTTGTACTACCCCTTTGAGTTAGTAGGCTGCCAACTCTCCTTATCTTCTGATCTCACCCCCATGATGGCCAATACCTTATATGTCTTATCAATAAATTCTTGTAGGTCTTTGGTGAGCGCATCCTTATGAAGTCTCTCATCCGAGAAGTCGATATAGGAGTATGAGTGGATTGAGTCCATTGATTAAGTTGGTTGACCACAAATTGTACAAGCAAAGTGAGAGCATCCCAAACCTCTCCATTAGCCGATTGTCCCTCGAGAGCGCAGGATCTTCTTCCTCTTAAGTTAGGCATGATCAACTAGCATGGCAAAGAACAATCATTAGGGGAGAAAAGCTTACTTCAACTCTATAGCATGACTTAGAATATGAAGAAGGGAAATAATTTTTAAAACATCTCATAGCCTCCTACTCATAGTTGTGGTATACAACAGACCCATGAATAAGACTCTAGTCAATGTTGTGTGTTGGACTCTAAGGATCTAACAACCTAGTATTTTGATACCATCTTTGTCACGACCCAAGCCTAGGTCCTAGATGTGTCCCACGAATGGGGAACTCGAAAGAACCCAAAATAAACCTCATAGCATATCATTACACATCCTTGATCGCGTAAGCAATTAAAATGACAAAACAATAAGCATAAGCAAGGGAATTAGGACTAAGAATAAACTTTCATATCATAACATCAAGAAATAAGAGAGTAAATACAAGTAACCGGGCTCACCCTCATAGTTAATGTGTACATAAAAGAAACATAGTTTCAATACATAGCAATATATCATAAGTAACATCCCGCAGAATAGAGGACTCACCAACTACCTTGAGAGAAAATCGTATTAGCCACATAAAGGAGCAGGATGATCAAGCGGTACATCAGTTCCTACATGGTAACATCATGTAGCCATATAGTATGTGTTATTATGTTTGAATGTACTAATTATGTAAGACGCAATGCTAGCAAGGGGTACGCAACATAGTCGAAATACATCACTATAAACATGGATAGGTGTAACATCAATATGACTGCATGATCAATGATTAATGTAAAACATGCTTGCAAATCATGATCAAAAGATGTACACTCAAGATGGAATACATACTCAAACCTTTCTTACCAATATTCATGAAATGGACCATATGGTCCTCACTCGCCTTATGTTATAACCTTTTCGGTGAATGTTACCAACACCCTACCATACGATATAGTCTTTTTGGTAGGTGGTATACGATGTATGCTACTTTACAATATAATCTTTTGGGTAGGATCCATGATTCATTCTACCTTACGGCATGGCTTTTTCGATAGAATGTCCACACCTTGCGATATGATCTTTTTGGTGGAACCCATTAGTCTTTCTATCTTACAGCATGGACTTTTTGGTAGGGTGTCCATACCTTATGATATGATCTTTTTGGTAGGAATCATTAGTTATTCCACCTTACGGGATGGCCTTTTTGGTAGGGGGTCCACACCTTATGATATGATCTTTTTGTTAGGGATCATTAGTCTTTCTACCTTATGGTATGGCCTTTTCGGTAGGGATCATAGAACTAGCTCATCACAACATTATATTTCAACAACAAGGAAGGCCTTCTCCATTTTCTCAAGAGCACAACAAACATGAAAATCCAACAATCTACTTGTCACACCATAGGTACTCCTTCATGAAAGCAACTCATATAAACATTCCTATTATTATCAAATAGTCATCATATACATGCATTGATTTCATCATCATTAAATCATTGTTTAGTCATTCAACTCATAAGACATGCATTGGACCTTCAATTCCTCAAGAAATCATAATAAGATATTTTATCAAACACTTAGATTGTGTGTAGTGTTAATGTAAAACCATGCACTTCAAGAGTGAAATCATGCTAGAAAATTCAATGTAAAACTATGAATAGATACTTGATAACACCCTTAAGTGACACACATCAAAACCCTTCATCAATCTCACAATAGATCTTAGTTTCATAGCCAAAAGCATAGCAAAACAGTCACAATTTCAAAAACCCCAACATAGTATTTAGTGATTTTTATAATAAATAAGACCCATGAGTATACTATCTTTAAATCATGTAATTTGTAAGAAAAGAAAGCTTGGGCATCATGGGTGAAAGGAACTCATGAATAAATCCATATATTAGCTTTGGAGATGAACTTGATGAAAAATAGAGATACAGACTTAAAGCTTGATAGGAAATCCTTAGATCCGGAGATGGTTTTGAGACTTGAATTTAGGAATAAAATATTTGGCTAAGTGTTTGAATGAGTATTGGAAAATATTTTAAAAAATATGAGGGTGAGAAATGGCTAGGTATAGGTATATTCACATTTGGGGACACTTTGTCCTAAGAGTTAAAACCTTTAGACTACAAGAAATTTAACTAGGTAGAATTTACACATGCGCATTGGTCTGCGATGTAGACCTATCGTGGAGGCTGAATTTTCACATGTCCGCGATGGAGGTGCATCGCGGTACTATCGCGGTACCATCGCAGACAAAAACTAGATAAGCAAAATTGTGAAAATTGAAATTCCTAATCATTTGCTCTTAAATCGGGGTTAGACCCATTTTTCACTCAAAATGATCCCCTGATGAAGAATATGAAGTCGTATTTTTTGATATCACGCATGAATTTTGAGATATATGGAAATTACAATTCGAGGCACTTTTTAGGCACATTTTTGAAAAAGTTTTTGGGTTGTTACATTAGAAATTGGCCTAGACCTTTGAGTCCATTGGATATCATAAGCTTTTTAGGCTTAGCGGGTTACTACCGAAGATTTATAAATGAGTTATCTTCTATTGCTTCTCCTATGACTAAGTTGACTGAAAAAAATTCTAAATTTGTATGGACTGATGAGTGTGTAAAGAGTTTCCAAACTTTGAAAGATAAGCTTGTCTCCGCTCCTATCTTGTCTCTACTGAAAGGGTTGGAAGGGTTTGTTGTGTATTGTGATGCCTCATGAATTGGCTTGGGTTCTATTTTGATGTAAAATGGTAAGGTGATAGCCTATACTTCTAGGCAACTAAAGTTACATCAAAAGAATTATCCTACCCATGATCTTGAATTGGCCGCCGTTGTATTTTCCTTGGAAATTTGGCATCATTATTTTTATGGGGTGCATGTTGATGTGTTTACCGATCATAAGAGTCTCCAATTTCTGTTCACTCAAAAATACCTTAACTTAAGACAACCAAGGTGGTTAGAACTTCTTAAGAATTATGATATGAGTGTGCATTACCATCCTAATATGGCTAATGTTATGGCCGATGCTTTGAGTAGGGCGTCTATGGGTAGCCTAGCTCATGTTGGTGATGGTGGCAAGGAAGTTGTTAGAGAGGTCCATTTGGCTAGATTACGGGTAGGTAGGAAGATATTGGCAATGGCGATGTAGTGGTGGTTGATGGTTCTTAATCTTCATTGGTTGAGGAGGTAAAGGTAAAACAAGATCTTGACCCCGCCTTGTTAGAGCTGAAGGACTTGGTAAGAGATGATAAGGTGGAGGTTTTCTCTCAAGAGGGAGATGGTGCCTTAGGTGATAAGGTAAATTATTTATGTCTAATGTTGATGACTTGAGTAGATTGATTTAGATGAGGCCTTTTATGGTAGACGTTGAAAAATCACTGATGGGTGGTTTGAAGTGGAAGAGATAGCCTTATTGAGTCTAAGATTTATGGGTCCTTATAGGATGTTAAGGAAGATTGGCAAGGCGGCCTATGAGTTGGAGTTGCCTAGTGAAATAGACTTGGTTCATCCGATCTTCCATGTGTCTATCTTGAAGAAGTGTGTAGGTGACCCAAATGTTATTGTACCATTGGATTTGTGGATGTTATTGAAGACGACTTGACTTATGAAGAGGTTTCGGTGGAAATTTTGGATAGACTAGTGAAGAGGTTAAGGAACAAGGATGTAGCTACCGTTAAGGTCCTTTGGAGGAATCAACAACTTGAAAGTGCCATATGAAAAATCGAAGCAGACATGCAAAAGCGATATCCCTATCTCTTCCATCCTACTCAAGCCTAAAGTATTAATCTAAGTCCCCTATGTGATTGCAAGTCTTAAGTTTCAACCCTCATGTCATTTGCAGACATTCATGTTTAAATTGATAAGTTCATGGTAATTTTGACACTTATGTCGAGATTTTTGAAATGATGTTTAAGTGCATTATTGCATTCTTGCATGGGCTAAAATTATCTTATTTACTTCTCTTTTATACGTTTCTTTGACATTCGGGGACAAATGGCCCCAAGAGGGAGATATTGAAATGACCCCAAAAATGGCCAAAAATATGCCTCAAAAATGTCTATAATAGTAATTTCTATATATCTCAAAATTCATGTGTGATATCAAAAGTTCGACTTTATATTCTTGTTGAGGAAGAAAAATTGAGTGAGAAATGGTTATAACTTGAATTTTAGAGGACCCATAGCAAAACACAAATTTCACAAATTTTGAAATTCCACTGATGATCCGCGTTGGTACCGCAATGCGCCATCGTTGCAAATCATTGTTATTTTATTATTTCGGTCCAAGGCCTTTGGGTCTTGGGCCTATACCTCCCCATGCATAAAAATACCCATATTTAGTACATTCAAACATATTAACACATACCCTATGCCTACATAATGTTACCATGCAGGAACAAGATCTCTTATTGATCCTCCTCCACGTGGCTAGTAATATCTTCAAAGCAAGTTTGTTGAGTCCTCAACTCCAAAGATGACATCGTTTCATCTTATATTATGCAAAGGCTCTCTTTATCTTATTGTATACTTTTAACTATGATGGTGAGCCCAAATAGTTTTCATGGCCCCCGCTTAATTCTAAGTTTAGAGGTATTGTTGAACAAGTTATATAATGATGTCATAAACTTTGACTCTCTTGACTCTTGTATGTTTTGAGCTATAGAAGACTCCCTTAGTCCCTTTCACCTTTTATCTATTCTTTTATTGTTGTTTAATTGTTTCTGCGACCAATGATGTGTAATGATATGTTAAGAGGCTTGTTTGGGGTCTCTTTGTTACGATTCAAGCCTAAGGCCTAGACGTGACCGGCGAAAGGGGAACCCAAATGAACTCCAAAGAAGCGCCATAGCATATCATTACACATCCTTAGTCTCGGAACAATTAAATTACATTTGAAGAATGAAAATAATGGAAAAGGGACTAAGGGAGAACTTTTCATAACATAGAGTCAAGAGATAATAGAATCAACTCATGGTATAAATACATAGCTTTGTCCAACAACACCTCTACTACATAGATAATGGCAGGGGACAAGACATACAACCTGGATCACCCTCATAGTCATAAGTAAATGATAAAGTAAAGAGAATCTTAATCTATAGTGTAAGAGAATAGTCCTTATCTCCGGAATGAAGGACTCACCAAAGGCTAACTTGAACAATCCATCTAGCCACAAGAAGAATCAATAAGAGCTCAGGTCCCTACATAATGATATCATGTAGGCAAGAGTATGCATTAGTACGTTTGAATGTACTAAGTATGTAGGATGCAAAGCAATAATAGATAGGCATCATAATCCAAAATTCATAACGATAGGCAATAGGCATAATATAGCAATATGACATGCATGACCAATGCATAAGTAAGACATGCTTAAGTAAATCATGCTCATATAAGATATCATATGTAAAGAAGAGACAAAGATAGCTTTCCAACCTTGGTTGGTTAATAATGGTCACACCCCAATCATCCTAGGTGGTGAGGTATAAACCCCTCACATGGTTGATGTTGGTCACAACCCAATCATCCTAGGTGGTGAAGTATAAACCCCTCACATGGTCGATGAGTACAACCCCCAACTTGGTGGTTGATGGCCATACCCCAATCATCCTAGATGGTGAAGTACTAACCCCTCACATGGTTGATGAGTACAAACCCTCACCTCGGTTGAGTATGGTCTAACGCAACACATTCTATAGAAGTTATCATGTAGATAAGCTCATTTCATCATTATATCATCATTAATATCATATCTCATGCTTTGTACCTTCAATTCCTCAAGAAATCATAACGGAACATTTTATTAAACACTTGACGGGTGTACAATGGGGGTATAAGACCATGCAATTTAGAGATGAAATCATGCAGGAAAATCAGTGGTA
>JAOTQJ010175968.1:0-24165 GCA_025642045.1 Solanum sejunctum
CCCCTACGCTGCACATAAATATGTAATTATTAAAAAAAAACATATGTAGTTTTTTTTACAACCCCACCTCTACCCCCAAATAGAGGTGTACAAAAATTGAAACGACAGATAAAAATGTTATTCATGGTTATTAGGTTATCGAGTTTTTAATGATTTTGAAAATAAATTCTTGGATTATTGGTTGGATATCAATTTTTACTGTTGGATTATCGGTATTATAATTTACTATTTTATCCCATCGTAAATATTAAATATTAGTAATTTAATAGTAATAGGATACTATAGGAGTACCTCACCTATTTCAATACCGTACTTAAGTGATTAGTTACCCACTTTAGTATTTAGTCTTTAGTTTTTACTATTTTGTACACCATTTGCTTTTATTAAGGCAAATTCTCATTAGCATTCTCATGCGGTAAATTGAAATTCAAACCGTTAAGAACATAAAACTGCTAAAAATTTTTTTATTGGTCCGATATTGGTTTAACATATTTAGAAATTGAAAATTGATAAATCTAACCAATAATGTATCAAATTGAACCAAACTGATCGATTCACACCCCTACCCCAAATGTTAAAAAAATAAAATTTCCTCTCGCAATAAAAAGATAATTTAATTTTTAGAAAATTCAAAAAATTTTAGTTTCTCTCTCTCACTCCAACTAATTCCAGTAAAAAATTCATTTAAATTTTGAATGAGTCTCTTTTATCCATATTTACCCATTAGATTACCCATTATTAAATGGATAAATATGAGTTTTACCCATATTTTATCTATCTTAAATGGGTTGGGTACCCAACTCATTTAAAATGGGTAAAGATGGATAGATACCCAAATAACTTATCCATTTTGCCACTCCTATGTATAATCAATGTTTAAGTCGAATCATGCACGAAAATAATCAAAATTGGATAATATATCACATATATGTGGGAGGAGACTCTAACTGACATATAAGACGAAGCGATGTACTACTTGAAATGTCGATGTTCAATCCACACCGAATAAAAGAGTGGTCCACCCGCCATGGTAAACCAAGTATAACCCCATAGAATGGGTAACATAACCTAGTTGGATCCACTAGTAAAAGCCCATTTAGGATAATAATATAAACCTATGGTGACACATAGTTAAGAAACCAAGACTTTATATAAGGACCCCTTGGATTGAGCCCCCCATCTTAAGCCTCTTTTTGGTGCTAAGTCTAGTCCCACAGAATACTTTGAAATAATCATAAGCTTAATCATAACTTGCACAACTGATAGAACATGATAACATGGCATGACTAGATCATTCAAATACATAATCCCTACACTTGGCATATACCTTATACAGGAGGCCAAAAACATAACATAGAAATGACTCCATCTAGTAGGCATTGCACTACACGTGAGGCCAAGATTGTAATATGCATGACCCCTTCTAGTGAGCATTAGATAGTATAGTACATCAGGGTAAAATAGTTATCATGCGTGACCCCATCATGTTGACATGATTTACACATGAGAGGGTAGAATATATAGCATAAAGGGTCAACATTTAACTTGAAAATCATAAGAACCTTTCATGAGTTCGATACATGCTTGGGAGCCCATAATTTGACATAACATGCTTGTATTGATATTCAGGCAATAATCTTTCATTATCATAAGAATTCCTGTCAAGAAGATTTAGTCAAACATGGTAGGCGTATACACATGTACATAAAATCATGCAATTCAAGAGTATGAAACAAGAGAGAAGTAAAATCAATTTGTTTATAGTTATTCAAATGAACCCACCATTATTATAGTAAAACCCTTGTTTTGAGTATCATGAAAACCAATTACAAGCCATAAGTTCTTCCGTAGCTTTTTATATCATCATAGAGTACATGACTTTAATATCATAAAATCCATCACAATTATTAAACCCCAACTATATTATAGTATAGTAAAATCATTACATGAAGAATCCAAATAGGAACCATATGTACAATGCATAATGACATCACCATAAGCAATAATTCATAAATACACATAAAATAATCTATAAATTCATGTAGTTTGAGAAGAAGATTGGTTGGACTTATGGGAAGTAAGGTTCCCACAATTAAAATCACATAACTAAGTGATTATGATGGAGGAAACTTGATTTGGAGGTGAAAGATTTGAAAGCCTAGCTTGCACCCTTTACTTCAAAGCCTTAAAGAGCTTGAGAGAGTTTTGAGACTTAGTTTGTTTTTCAAATGAGGAAGAATGAGATAAATTATGGTTGTATAAGCTAATAAGGGATATAGATGGGGTTAAAATGACGTAGTTTGGACTTAGAAAAGGAGAAAAGGTCAAATTCACTCCTATTAAAATCCTAGTTGGATTGGTTTGTGAGACCCCATCTACGAGCCGTAGAACATTCTATGGGCTGCAGATGGGTTTCGTCTGATGGCATTTTTCCAAATATTTGAGACTTTATTTCGATTGACTTCCATTCTATGAGACCATCTATGACTCATAAAGGACTTTACTGGTCATCTGATAAGTCATAGATTAACCTTCAGAAAGATTCCAAATTTTCTCAAGTCTGCCAGGTTCTACAAACCCATTTTTTGGACCATAATCCATCATACGAGTCATAAGACCCCTTCGTAAACATCAAAAATTTCAAATTTTCATGCTTACTTCTTGCTTATCTCTTACCACCCATAAATAGGGTCTTACATTATCTCCCCCTTGGGAACATTCGTCCTCGAATGTGCTAAGGCAAGATCTAAGGAATAGATTCATGCACCATATGCCAATGCACTATGTATAAAATTCAACACATGCACCATTTAAAATCTTTAAACCATGTTTCAAACAACACTTATAATTCAACCTCAAATTCACATAAACATGCATGAATATCATAAAAATGGCATGTGAGGAGAGGAGGTTTTAAGATGGGATAATTATATCCTATCAAGCTTGATCATAATGGAAAAGATAGGGATATGGCTTCTTCATATCGGCTTTGGCTTCCCATGTGGCACTTTCAACTTGTTGGTTCCTCCAAAGGACTTTGACGGATGCCACATCTTTGTTTCTCAACCTCTTCACTTATCTATTAAGTATTTCTACTGGGACTTCCTCATAAGTCAAGTTATCTTCTACAACACCCATAACATCTGATGGTACTATTGAACTTGCGTCACCTGCACGTTTTCTCAAGATAGAAACATGGAAGACAAGATGAACCATACTCATCTCTGGGGAAACTCTAATTCTGTAACAACCCGTGCAATTTTTTTTTTATAATTGTATTGTGCTCCACTCGGAGCTAATGGTGTATCATTACAATTATAATATATGAGTGATTTGTGGACACACACTCTTCCATTAACATTGCAGTAAGTGGCAATGCCACTAAAAAGAAATTGTTTAGTAATTCCTTGGAGCTGTGGAAAGCTCTATATAAGGCAGAAGCATTCTACCTCAAACGCACACCTGAAGAAAGAAAGAGAATCTGGATAGAGAGAGTAGTGAGGAAAATTACAGCTTTTCATAATATCATAAGAGTTTTATTAAGTTGAAGGGAAATGATTTATTGCGTGGAGTTTCAATAATTTTATTGTTAGTTGCTCCTATTTTCTAATTTTATAATAAGATATTTTATAAATAAGTTATTTTTGTACTTCATTATGAAAAGTATTATTATGATGAAATTATCTTGATGGATTAAAGTTAAGTTGAAGTGTAATAATTTATGTGACTAGATTGTGGTACTATAGATTCCATTCAGAAAAAAAAAGGTCAAGGTGTTAAATTAACTGTAATTTGACTAAGGCAAGTGGATTTCTTAACCTTGATTAAGTATATAAGATCTTATACTTCTTTTGTGAGGTGTTGAGAATGATTTATGTAGGCCTGGATTGAAATATTTTGAATTGGATAGTCATCCTATGCTGATATTTGACTTGTGAATTAATAATGGAGGTCTATTATATGTGAAATAGTAATTATTTGTTATTGATTGTTGTGATTTGGTTGACTTATATATTTTTGTGATTGGTCCGCAATCCTAAGATCATGAAACCCATTGATAATCTTAAACTTGAACTCTCAAAGTGATGCCTTGAATAAAGAAGGCTTGATGAAACATCAATAATGAAGTGAAAAATAATGATAATAAAAAATAAATTATATATACTGGATCGAATGTCACGTTCTGACACAAATATTTGATCGGGTATCACGTTCTGAGACAAATATTAGATCGGGTGTCATGTTTTGACATAAATATTGGATCGGGTGTCACATTTTGATACATACATTGGATCGAGTGTCACGTTCTGACACAAATATTGGATCAGGTGTCATATTTCGACACAAATATTAGATCGGGTGTCACATTCTGACACGATAATAATAAAGGAAAATATATTAAAATAACTTAATATACTCAATGTCAAAGAACCTATCTCCCAAAAGAAGTGTGAATTGGAGGGTTGAGTCCTCATGTGTGCCATTGATATCGTTGATTTATTGTGTACTTGTTGTTATTGTTACCTATTAAGTGTTATTGATTATCCCTTGCTAAGTACTTTATGCATGTATAGTGGTGGGGGTTTGGTTGTAGTGTTAGGGGTATCAATATTCTATTTTACTTAAGTTTGTGTTTATTAGTTCACTTGCTGGGTACCGCGTGGTATTTTGGTACTCACCCCCTGCTTCTACACTCATATAGGTGGTGAATCTGGGCAGTGAATAGTATTCCTGAATTTGCTGACAATTCTCAGGAGACGTAGAGAGGTAGCTGTTGACATCTGTCTGACTCTCTTATTCCTATTTCTTCTGTACTTGTTCTATTAGACTTGTATTTCCTTGATTTTCTGTATTTTTAGTGGCTTGTACACGTGATAACCAATCCTTGGGTAGGTTTTAAGTTTATGGAAATTCTTAGTTTTAATTATTTATTTTAGTTAAAAATTCTTTCACGCGTTATATTTATTATCCCGGGGTTAAGGCTGACTTGTTCTCGTGGGATTGAGCAAGTGCCATCATGCCTAATTTTTGGGTCATGACAAGTTGGTATTAGAGCCCTAGGTTCATAGGTCTCACGTGTGTACAAGCTAAGTCTAAATAGAGTGTTGAGGGTCGGTACAGAGACATCTGTACTTATCTTTAAGAGGTTGTGGAGACTGTTAGGAAATTTCTTTTTATTCATTCTCTCTTATCGTGCGTGGTTATTTTCATTGGTAATGAGTGGTGCCTATGTTCTCCTAATAGATGGCAAGAACTAGGGCTACTACTGCTAGTAGAAGTGAGGCTACTGCTAAGGGAATTGCTGATACCCCAATTAGAGGTAGGGGAAGGGGTTAAGTTAGAGGTCATGCTCGTGAAGCGGCATTTGTAAGAGGGCATGCCCGAAGTGTAGCACTAGTTAGAGGGCAAGATAGAGGGGCATCTCCAGAGCCACAAAGAGAAGTTAATGAGGGCCAGGCCCTTCCAGAACCCACAACCGCACCTTTACTTCAGATACTCTGTTGAGGATGATGGGTATGCTTGAAAACCTTTCCCAGGGAGGTGATGCGCTGGGAATACCCCAACCGAGGGTGGAAGAATAGACTTCAGGACCTCATCAGGGTGTAGCTCATCAGGATTAGGTGGGATAGTCCCCAATGGTCCCTACACTACCTAGTAGGGTATAAACCAGTTCGGAGGCAGTCCTAGTGGCAGATGATCAGCTTAGCTATGAAAGATTCCAGAAGATGAAACCACCTCAATTTTAGGGTAGTAAGAACGAGGATACATATGAATTCTTAACTTTATGCTAGGGGATGCTAGATATAGTAGGGTTGGTTGATCAACATGGTGTTCATTTTGTGGCACTTCAGCTCCGTGGACCAGCTAGGGAGTGGTGGAGGAATTATGTAGCATCTAGACCAGTTGGGTCCCCTCCAGTGGATTTGGGTATATTCTCTAATGCTTTCAAGAAGCACTTCATTCTGTGGAGTGTGCGAGAGGAGATCTGATTGAGGTTTGAGGACTTAACCTAGGGAGGTATGACTATTATTGAGTATGAAGCCCTTTTTTGTCAGTTGTCCCCACATGCTTTAACTTATGATTCCAAATGAGGAGGATAGAGTTTGTAGGTTTGTGAGAGGTTTGAACTTCTCAGTTAGATCCTATGTATTTAGATCAGCTCGTGAGGGGGCTTCTTTTCAGTCTATTGTAAGCACTGCCAAGGAGGTAGAGTTGTTGGTTCGAGAGGAGTTATAAGATCATAACAAAGCTCATACTACGGGTTAGTTTTCTAGTACCTCATCTAGAGGTAGTGGATTCTATAAAGGGGGTGGCTCATCGGAGCATCGAGGGCTAGTACATGCATCGCTACCTGCTTCTGAGGGTGGTCAGATGTATCGTGGGTCCCAGAGTTCTACCCGCGGTCGTCATGGTGGTTCTTTCAGTAGACAATAGTCCTCTACACCAAGGTCTTGTTATGGGTGTGGGGATCCAGGACATATGATTCAATAATGCCCCTTTTAGAATCATTCGGGACCCCATGATACAAATTCGGTAGCTCTAGTTAGAGATTATGTCCCATCAGCCAGAGGACGGGGCAGGGGTCAAATTGCTAGAGCTAACAGGACTCCAGACGGTGGTACTTTGGTTCCACATAGTGTAAATAAAGGTGTAGCTCAGGTTGGTGGTGGAAGAAGAGCTCAGTGCTATGCATTTCCCGGAAGACCCAAGGCAGTGGCCTCAGAAGCAGTTATTACAGGAATTGTTCCTATCTATCATCGGCCTGTAGCTATGTTATTTGATCCTGGATCTACCTACTCTTATGTGTCTACATACTTTTCATTTGCTTTTGACTTATTGTGCGATCGGATGTCAGCACCTGTGCATGTTTCCACACTAGTAGGTAAACCTTTAGTGGTGGATCGAGTATATCGATCTTGTCTTGTTTCTTTGGTGGGGTATGATACTTGGGTAGACATGATTATTCTGGATATGGTAGATTTTGATGTTATCTTGGGGATGAATTGGCTTTCTCCTTATCATGCTATCCTTGACTGTTACGCAAAAACTGTAACCTTAGCCATGCCTGGGGTACCAAAGATTGAGTGGAAGGGTGATAGTGGTTCTTACCCTAATAAGGTTATCTCCTACATTCATGCCCAGAAATTGGTTGATAAGGGGTGTTTGTCTTACTTAGCTTTCTTCTGGGATAATAGTATTGAACCACCTTCTATAGAGTCTATCCCTGTGGTTCAGGAGTTTGTCGATGTGTTTCTTGTTGACCTTCCAGGTGTTCCACCCGATAGGGATATTGATTTTCCCATTGACCTAGAGACAGGCACTGAGCCTATCTCTATTCCTCCTTATAGGATGGCTCCAACTGAATTGAAGGAACAACTCCAAGACCTGTTAAGTAAAGGATTTATTCACCCTAGTGTGTCACGTTGGGGTGCCCTGGTCTTATTTGTGAAAAAGAAAGATGGGTCTTTGAGGATGCGTATAGATTACAGACAGCTAAATAAGGTAACTGTCAAGAACAAGTACCCCCTTCCCCATATTGATGACTTATTTGACCAGCTTCAGGGAGCTGCTGTGTTTTTTAAGATTGACTTAAGGTCAGGTTATCATCAGTTGAAGATTAGGCCATCATATATTCCTAAGACAACTTTCTGAACTCGTTATGGCCACTATGAATTTTTGGTGATGTCCTTTGGTTTGACTAACGCCCCTGCAGCGTTCATGGAGTTGATGAATAAGGTGTTCCATCCGTACTCAGATTCTTTTGTCATAGTATTCATCGATGACATCTTGATGTATTCTAAGACTATAGCAGATCATGTTAGCTACTTAAGGATAGTGTTACAAAGGTTGAAAAAGGAAAAACTATATGCAAAATTCTCCAAGTGTGAGTTTGGCTGGATTTGGTGGTGTCCTTAGGGCATTTGCTGTCTAAAGAGGGAATCAAAGTAGACCCGGCTATGCTTGAGGTAGTAAAACATTGGTCGAGGCCAACTTCAACTATTGAGATTCGTAGTTTTCTAGGGTTGGCAGGGTATTATAGGCAGTTTATTTAGGGTTTTTCTTCAATTGCAGCATTACTGATCAGATTAACCCAGAAGAATATAATTTTCCTTTGGTCTGAGGAGTGTGAGAAGAGCTTCTAAAAGCTCAAAACCTTGCTGACTTCATCTCCTATTTTGATGCTACCAGAGGTAGGTATGGACTTCATGATGTATTGTGATGCTTCGAGAATTGGATTAGGTAGTATATTGATGCAAAAAGAAAAGGTTATAGCCTATGCATCTAGATAGTTGAAGGTTCATGAGACAAATTGCCCTGCTCATGACTTAGAGTTAGCGGCTGTGGTTTTTGTGCTTAAGATGTGGCATCACTATTTATATGTGGTACATTGCGAGGTTTTCACTGACCATAGGAGTCTTCAGTATATCTTTAGCCAAAAGGACCTAAACTTAAGGTAGCGTAGGTGGATGGAGTTACTAAAAGATTATGATTTGACCATCTTATACTATCCGGGGAAGGCGAATGTTGTGGCTAATGCCTTAAGTAGAAAGGCTTCTAGCGTGGGTAGTCTAGCTGCCATTCGAGAGGAGAAGCAACCTTTGGCCAGGGATGTTTAGCGTCTAGCAAATAGTCTAGTCAGGTTACAGCTTTCTGACAAGGGTAACGTACTTGCTTTCCTTGAGGCACGTTCTTCCTTAATGGACCAAATTTGAAAACGTTAGTTTGAGGATGAGAAGTTATGCCTCAGCAGGGACAAAGCGACCAGAGGAGAGGATAAAAAAACAATGATCGATCCTGATGGTGTTTTAAGGATCGGAGGCCAAGTCTATGTGCCTAAGGTAGGTGATTTGATTAGATTAATTCTTGAGAAGGCCCACTGTACTTGTTATTCCATTCATCCAAGAGCAGTAAAGATGTATCACAACCTAAGTCAACACTATTGGTGGTGTGGTATGAAGAAGGATATTTCAGAGTTTCTGGCTAAGTATTTGACTTATCAACAGGTTAAGTGTGAGCACCAGTGGCCTGGGTCTGAGTTTCAGAGGCTACCCATTCCTACATGGAAGTGGGAGTGAATCTCTATGGATTTTGTGGTGGGTTTGCCTACTACTGTGGACGGTTGTAACTCTATTTGGGTAGTTGTGGATCAGTTAACTAAGTCTGCTCATTTCATTCCCGTCAAAGTCAAGTATACAGCACAGAAGTTAGCTGAGCTCTACATCAGTGAGATAGTGAGGTTGCATGGTGTGCCTATTTCTATCATTTCTGATCGGGGTTCATTTTTCACTTCTCACTTTTGGAGGGTCTTGCAGTAGGGTCTAGCTACTCGGCTGGATATGAGTTCAGCCTTTCACTCTCAGACAGACGGACAGTTCGAGCGGACTATTCAAGTATTAGAGGATATACTTCAAGCATGTGTGATTGATTTTGGTTCTCATTGGGACCAACACTTGCCTTCGGCAGAGTTCTCCTATAATAATAGCTATCACTCCAGTATTAAAATGGCTCCATTCGAGGCATTGTATGGTAGGTAGTGTAGGTCTCCGGTTGGTTTGTTCGATGTAGCTAGGATAGACTCATTAGATGCAAACTTCCTAAGAGATGCTATGGAAAAGGTCTGTATGATTCAGGATAGGTTGTTGGCTGCTCAGAGTTGACAAAAGATTTATGCAGATAGGAGGGTCCGAGCCTTGGAGTTTATGGTAGGCGATCAAGTTTGGCTCAGGGTGAAGGGTGTGATGTGGTTTGGGAAAAAGGGCAAGCTTAGCCCTTGATTCATTGGCCCATTTGAGATCTTAGAGCTAGTTAGAGAGGTAGCCTATAAACTGGCCTTGCCACCTAGCTTATCATCCGTACACCCTGTATTCCATGTCTCCATGCTTCGGAAATATGTGCCCGATAAGTCTCCTATACTCTCATTTGATTCAGCAGCATTGAATCCAGACTTATCATTTGAGGAGGAGTTTATTGCTATTTTGGATAGGCAGGTTCGCAAGCTTCAAAAAAAAAGAGATTGCCTCGATAAAATTTCAATGGAAGAATCATCCAGTTCAAGAAGCAACTTGGGAGAAAGAGTCAGAAATGTGTGCTGTACATCCTCATCTTTTCGAAGCTTCAGGTATTCTCTTTAATTTATATTCGAGGACGAACATGATTTTTTAGTGGTGGATAATGTAACAACCTGTGCAATTGTTTTTTTTTATAATTATATTATGCTCCACTAGGAGCTAATGGTGTATCATTACAATTATAATATATGAGTGATTTGTGGACACATACTCTTCCATTAACATTGCAGTAAGTGGCAATGCCACTAAAAAGAAAAAAAATTGTTTAGTAATTCCTTGGAGCCGTGGAAAGGCCTATATAAGGCAGAAGCACTCTGCCTCAAATGCACACCTTAAGAAAGAAAGAGCATCTACATAGAGAGAGTAGTGAGGAAAATTACATCTTTTTATAATATCATAAGAGTTTTATTAAGTTGAAGGGAGGTGGTTTATTGCGTGGAGTTTCGACGTTTTATTGTAAGTTGCTCCTATTTTCTAAAACTTTTTATAATAAGATATTTTATAAATAAGTTATTTTCGTACTTTATTATGAAAAGTATTATTATGATGAAATTATCTTGATGGATTAAAGTTAAGTTGAGGTGTAATAATTGATGTGACTAGATTATGGTGCTACGGATTCCATTCAGAAAGGAAAGGCCAAGGTGTTAAATTGACCGTAATTTGACTAAGACAAGTGGATTTCTTAACCTTGGTTAAGTATATAGAATCTTGTACTTCTTGTGTGAAGTGTTGAGAATAATTTATGTAGGCCTTGATTGAAATATTTTGAATTGGGTAGTCATCCTATGCAGATAGTTGACTTGTGAATTAATAATGGAGGTCTATTATATATGAAATAATGATTATCTGTTATTGATTGTTGTGATTTGGTTGACTGATATATTGTTGTGATTGGTCCGCAACCCCAAGAGCATGAAACCCATTGATAATCTTAAACTTGAAATCTCAAAATGATACCTTGAATAAAGAAGGCTTGATGAAACATTGATAATTAAGTGAAAGTAATGATAATGAAAAATGAATTATATATACTGGATCGATGTTTTGACATAAATATTGGATCGGGTGTCACGTTCCAACACAAATATTGGATTAGGTGTCATGTTCTGACACAAATATTAGATTGGGTGTCCCGTTCCGATACAAATATTGGATTGGGTGTCATGTTTCGACACATAAATTGGATTGAATGTCATATTCTGACACAAATATTGGATCGGATGTCACATTTTGACACAAATATTGAATCGGGTGTCATGTTATGACACGATAATAATAAAGGAAAACATATTAGAACAAGTTAATATACTCAATATCAAAGAACTTATCTCCCAAAAGAAGTGTGAATTGGAGGCCTGTGTCCTCATGTGTGTCATTGATATCGTTGATTTGTTTTGTACTTGTT
Organism: Solanum sejunctum; assembly: GCA_025642045.1. Classification (NCBI taxonomy): domain Eukaryota; kingdom Viridiplantae; phylum Streptophyta; class Magnoliopsida; order Solanales; family Solanaceae; genus Solanum; species Solanum sejunctum. Next base: position 11,479 of record JAOTQJ010175968.1, read on the forward strand.
CTTGTTGTTGCTACCTATTAAGTGTTATGGATTATCCCTTGCTAACTACTTTATGCAGGTATGGTGGGGGGGTTTGGTTAGAGTGTTAGGGGTATCGGTATTCTATTTACTTAACTTTGTGTTTATTAGTTCACTTGTTGGGTACCGTATGGTATTTTGGTACTTACCCCTTGATTCTATACTCATGTAGGTGGTGAATCCCACTAGTGAATAGTATTCCTAAAACCCCTGACAATTCTCAAGAGACGTAGAGAGGTAGTGTTGACATCTGGTTGACTCAATTATTCCTATTTCTTCTGTACTTATTTTATTTGAGAAGAAGAACAGTTTTGACTTGTATTTCCTTGATTTTCTGTATTTTTAGTGGCTTGTACACATGACAACCAATCTTTGGGTGGATTTTAAGTTTATGAAAATTCTCAGTTTTAATTATTTATTTTAGTTAAAAATTCTTTCGCATTTTATATTTATTATCCCTGGGTTAAGGCTGACTTATTCTGATGGGATTGAGCAAGTGCCATCACGCCCAATTTTTAGGTCGTGATAAGTTCATAGGCAACCTTACACATTCTCTTCAAAATACTATAAGGCCCTGTGAAACTTGGGCTCAACTTCCCTTTTTGTCGAACCGAACCACACCCTTCATGGGTGAGACCTTTAAATACACCTAATTCCTAACGTCAAACTCAAGATCTCTCCTTTTCATGATGGAGTAGGACTTTTGCCTACTTTGAGCAGTCTTTAATCTCTCCTTTATCAACCACACTTTTTCCAAAGCCTCCATGACTATATATGGTCCCAATAAAGCATTTCCCCCCACTTCAAGCCACCCAATTAGGGACCTACATCGCCTACCATATAGGGCTTCAAAAGGAGTCATTCCAATGTTAGATTAATAGCTATTGTTGTAAGTAAGCTTAATGAGTGGATGATATTCGTCCCAACTTTTTTTGAATCCCAAAACATAAGCGCTAAGAATATCCTCAAGAGTTTGAGTTGTCCTTTTGGCTTAGTCGTTCGTTTGAGGATAAAATGTCGGACTAAGCTTGAATTTAGTACTAAGACCCTTTTGGAAGGATCTGTAAAAGTTAGAAGTGAATTGAGCACCACGATCCAAAATAATAGACAATGGTACCCTATGCAACTTGACCAACTCATAAATATATATCTTGGCATAATCTTTGGCACCATAAGTTATTTTAACCGGTAGAAAGTGAGTCGATTTTGTCATTCTATAAACAACAACCCAAATAGAATCAAAGTGCTTCCTAGTTTTTGGCAACCCGATCACAAAATCCAAATTAATCTCTTCCTATTTCCAAGTAGGAACTTTTATGTCTTGGGCTAGGTCACCCAACTTTTGATGTTTAGCTTTGACTTATTGGCAATTGTGGCAACCGGCTACAAACTTAGCAATATCTTTTTTCGTACTACCCCACCAATAAACGTTCCTCAAATCTCTATACATTTTTGTATAGCCGGGATGCATAGAGTAGGACGAATTATGTGCCTCTTGCAAAATTAAATCCCTTATCCCATAACATTAGGCATGCATAACATACCTTAGTATCTAAGGATACCATCTACCCCTTGGGAGAAAACCTCCGCCATACCATCCTTCACCAAAGATTTCAATTCTAGTAAGGCATCCTTCACCAAAGATTTCAATTCTAGTAAGGTAAGGTCGAGGTCTTGCTTGGACTTGACCTCTTCAAACAAAGAGGATTTGGAACAATCAATCACCATACCTCCATTTTCAACTTCATTTAACCTAACACCCAACCTAGCTAGCCGGTGAACTTCTCTAGCCACTTTCTTATCACCATCACCAATATGAGCTACACTTTTCTTGGACACTCTACTTAGAGCATCGGCCATAACATAAACTTTTTTGGGATGATAGTGCATACTCATGTCATAGTCTTTGAGGAGTTCTAACCACTTTCTTTGCCTCAAATTGAGATCCCTTTTTGTGAATACATATTGGAACTTTTATGGTTGATGAACACATCTACATGAACCATATACAAATAATGATTCCATATTCTCAAAGAAAATACCACGGGAGCTAACTCAAGATCATGGGTAGGATAATTATACTTATGCACATTTTTCTTTCAAGAGGCATATGCTATGACTTTGCCATTTTGCATTAACACACACACCAAACCAATCCATGAAACATCAAAACAAACCACAAACCCTTTTAACCCCTCCAGTAGAGCTAAAACAGGAGTGGATGTAAGCTTATCTTTCATAATTTGAAAACTCTTTTTACATTCATTATTCCACACAAATTTTTCCTTCTTTTGAGTCAATTTTGTCAAAAGTAAAGTAATTGAGGAGAAACCATTCACAAACCTCCGGTAAATACTTTGCTATGCCCAAGAAACTCCAAATATGTATTGGAGTCGAGGGCCTAGACCAATTGCTTATCACTTCCATTTTCTTAAGTTCCACTTTTATTCCATCATCCGACACCACATGTGCTAGGAATGAAAACTTCCAACAACCAAAATCCACTTTTATCAAATTTAGCAAACAACTTCTCATTACTCAATGTTTGCAACACTACTCTAAAATGCATCACATGCTCTTTTTCACACTGGGAGTAAATCAATATGTAATCTATGAAGACCACCATGAACACATCATGATAAGGTTTAAAGGCCCTATTCAAGAGATCCATAAATATTGTCAGTGCATTAATTAAGCCAAATGACAATACTACAAATTCAAAATGACCATACCTAGTCCGAAAGGTTGTCTTGCGAATAAACACATTCCCTTACCCTCATTTGATGGTAGCCGGACTGAAGATCAATCTTAGAAAAATGGCTAGCCCCTTATAGTTGATAAAATAGGTCATTTACCATTGGCAAGGAATACTTGCACTATAAGAAACTCCACTTTTACTGATCAATTCTTAATGAAGGAAATGAATTCGGTCATTAAAAATATATTTATAGTGACATAAATTTTTCCCATCGTTAAAAGTTAATTTTAAATTTAATATTAGCGACACTATAATATCCGGACACGTTAATATAATAAAAAGGCGCTTAATTTCTATTTTTCCTCTTTATCTTTTCACCCCACATGTTCTTCCAGATTTTCACCCCTCTAAATACACAAAACACACATTGTGAAATAAATCACATTCTTGTCCAACAGTTTCTCCTTTGTTAGAATTCAATGACCAAAATATTCTCTAACTGCAACGTGAATTGAGGGATAGTTGGAGAAATTTCAGCCATAGTTGGAGAAAAATTTGTAAGCATGCTTCTTTGATTTGTTAGAGTAAATTCAGCTAAGCAGAGATACAATTATATGGGTCTGTTTAGGTTTTGTTGGAGGAGAATTATATTAAATACACACATCTCTCTGTTACAACTTACGAAAAAGTAATTTGCGTCTTTCTTGTTTGATTGTAGAACACCCAGATCAAAGCTTTCTTCTTACGGCTTGTAGTGACCTGCTTCAATTGAAAATATTTAGACGTAATTTTGGTGTTTCCATCTCTTCAAGGTATAATATTTTGTTATTATAACTATCAATTTCTTTGTGGAAGGCTTGATTTTGTCCATTCCGAGGTTTTCGCGATTCTGGATTTCATCTAGGATTTTTTTTTTTGATGTTCTTGAACTTAAATATATTAGTCGTATTTATATTTTCACCATCCCGATATGTTGTGTGTACTGATTTGAGCATTTTTTCTAGATCCCTACTAAAAATAAAAGAAAGTGTCATGGTGATTACTATTGAATAAATTATTAATCTGACAATTTCGGAACATAATCCCATGAACTGTATCTAGCGTTGTCTTGTTCCTGCTTTTCTCTATTCTTTTCATATGCTTCAGATGATGGAAAAACTTAAACTGATGCACTAATAACATTAAACTATTAACATGAATTCGATATACTATTTGATAGCTCAATTAATCTATTGTTAGGAGATGAACGAGTTATGTTGCTTATACTTGAGGATTTATTCAGCAGTGACACGTGTTAATAGAAGAACTATAGCCTTTCCTCGTTACTGCCCAACACTTACTGTTCATCAAGCTTACTCAGGTGTTGCTCTTGATCTTCTTAACTGCTGTTGGTAAACGTATTCTTAGAGTGTTCTTCTCATCAAGGTAAGTTTCTAATTTTGAACATCTATAAATGAATATGATTCTATGTTATATCTTATTTATTTACTTTTTAAAAACTTATGGGTAGGTGTTGATGGTCTTCAACTAACCATAAAACTTGCTTATACCTTGATTTTCAAACTCTATATAGGTGAAATAGAAAACTTGCTTATATTGCTTGTATGTTTTGTAGTGTTTGTGTATGCTATGTTAATCAAAGCCTTGTATTGTGCAGATAAATTTAATATTGATGGTTACAGTCACTATTGATGACTAAAAGTTGCATATGTCTCTGTTATATACATTTTTCATATTTAAATGAGAAAATGATGAACTGTGTTAGGTGCTCCTCTGATAATGTTGTTAATAAAGTGATGATATGAAACATGAATTTTGTCGAATCAACGTCCGAATGAATAATTGATCAATAACATCACTGAGTGTTAATCCCGCATGAAGAGTAAGGTTCTAGTGATTTGGTAGTTTTATCCTTTTATATCTTTCTCTTTATTAGTTTAGAGGACTTCACTTCCTTTGATCATTTTTCAGTTCAAGAGTTTGTACGTGAAAGACATAGTTTGTTATAGTATGTATTGTTTGCCTGACATTAACTCATTATTTTGTTGTAGATTTAACAAAAGAAGGAGAATTTTTTATCTGCTTTCTCTTCTCACCTTTAGTGTGTGCTAAGAAGTTGAAAAGGAACAATTTTGGTGAAAATATGTGTAACATGTATATCATCTTCCTCGAGAAGAGCTCCATATGCAAGAAATCTAGATTTGATTGTTGCCTTCTAAATTGGGTTAAATTTTGTGTTTAATGATACTTGTGAAATATTATAGGATAAATTTACCAATGAAGATATGAAGTTCAAACAAAACATGTCCTTCAACATATGAAAGGTTATGGAGTAACTAGAGAGGATCACTTCAAAAAACTATGAAATCTAAGTCATTTTGTGATGCTTTAAAATATGTGCTAAGAGGAGTAGACAAGAGTGATCGGGAATGGCTGGTTAAGGAGCATTTCTTAAGTGAAAAGTTTAAAGTACCACTCCATGCCATTTATCTATTAACATGTTATTTGAAGTAACTAACTATAATTTTAATGGTATGTTGATATAGAAAACAAGTGCAAGAAACTCAGTCAATAGGTCTAAGTTGAGTATGCCTCATCGTACAGGGAGTAAGCCTATTAGAGAAATTATTTTTGAATTGTTAAATAACTCTTTTAACTCTTGAAAGTCTTTAAGAAGTCTATTGTTTGTTTACATGATTTATCTGACTTGTTTATTTATATATCAAGGGAGGTAAAGATGGCAAGCCACCAAATATGGATACTATCTTCTTTGAGACTCGTAAGAAGGATAACAAGCTCGTCAAACTTGAACAAATGCATAATATGTATGTTTAGTGATAAATTTTATTTTAAATCACTTAACTTAATGTGTTGTATTTCTTTAAGTTCTTTTTTTGTATTTTATAGGTTGAAATTCAAACATCGGTTCAATCTGATTTTTCTCTTCCAAATATTGAGGTTGTAGAAAAGTATTTTTGACCCCAATGTAAGAGTCATGTAGTTGGAGTTGGTGGTGGATAATGGCTAAAGAGTTGAAAGGTAGGATCTCTTCAAAGGTTGCATTGGTGGATAAGTTGAATGAACATAAATAAAAATGAATTACTAAAAAGACGCTTGGACGAGTTAGAGAAAAAATGTGAATTCATAGATGAGTTAGAGAATAAATGTGATTGAATGGATGAGCTAGAGATTGAATATGAAGAACTTGTAAGGGTAGTGCTTGGTAAGCCTTCAACATCAACATCTTCAAGTGATCAATAGATAGCATCATTTAACCGGTTAGTAAATTGATTTTTGTTTCTCTTTTTGATGTACTCAAGAGATAAGGAATGACTTTGTCTGCTCCATTTATTTCCTCATGTTTTTTTTCTATAAGCTGCTTGCTTTTACCAAGTACAACTGATTGCTAGCATCAACATTAATTGCCTTTGGTAGAGTACAAAATCAAATGTTGTTACATATTGAATGCTATATTTTAATTGTTTCTTCTACTTATAAGTTTAGATCTTCTGGCTTATTTGCACAACCATGCCCTATGTTTTTATGTTTTTGGTGAATGCAGTGCTTTTATTATGACATGTGTCATTCGGAGGTTGCTAATGGTACCATCCTTCAATAGATGGCAGCTATAACATGCTAGTTGTCCTCAATATTTTCAGCCTATATACTTTTAACACCTCTTTTTCTAGTAGACAGTTATGTGGCCTCTACATATACAAGAAAATTTGTGTGAATGATAAAGTGAAAATATTTAAGACCATACATCTATTAGAAATGATAAAATTTTGTGGTGTTAGCGAGCGAAGACCATGTGTGACTATTTTATGGTCTCCATGATCCATTTTAAACTAATAATGTACTAGAACATGCTTCAATAATCTGTGGCCACTGTGAAGTCCGATAACAAATAGTTTATAGTTTTCATCTTTTTCAAACATATACAACACCTACTTACTAATAGAAAACCTTTACCGTTGAGATTTTCTGGAGTTGAACATGCTTCATTTAGGGAAGTCTAACTAAAACAAGAATCTTAGGAGGTAACTTTCTTCCATATAAATTTTTAAAATGAACTATCATACATATATAAATTTATTTGTACCAAAGTGAGACATACATAATAAAACAGGCCTGACTCCTATTCTTCAACAATTAATTTTCAAAAATAGGAAACACTCTTATGGTACTGATGAAGATGCTTTATCAATTACAACTTCATTATGGATATTAGCCTACTACAATTTGCTAAGTATTTTGATGTGCTTGAGCTTTAGATGTCTCTGTGAATGTCCTCAGGGCATGCGGTTTGGTATATTTAAGTCTTCCTGCCATATTTTAGGCTTGTACCTTTTGTGGATGTGTACAATAATTTCTCTTGCTAGCCTCGACTCTTTGTTTTGGCAACTCTTGAATCTTTTCATGTTTTGTTCCCTCCGTATTAGAGATACTGATGTAGCAAATAGACAACATTTAATACCTCCCTATTATCAAAAGAATAAGTTGGTGGTTTTTGGTGTGCGCTCTGGTTCAGTCTGATGACTCATATATTTTCTTGTGTGATTTTATATTAAATAGTCCTTATCTGCTTACAAAAATTGATTCAATTGAAGCTTGCAAGTTTCAAATAGCGTTAAATTTATGTTTGTACTCTTCATTCTATTTCAAATTTCTTGGTCCTCTTCTTGTCATCTAAAGTAGCAAGAGTTACTAGTCTATTGTTAGTATCTTTTGCTTTGTTGGCCTTATAAACTCAGTTTTGATCATTTCATAAAATCATTAAATAGTTGATAGACGTTGGGAAGAGGCTAGCTATAAGGTATTGTTCACTTGCTTATTCTAGAAACTTTAATGTTTTGTGTTCTTTTTAGTAAATATTTTTGAGATTTAATGTTCCTTTTTTAAGAGTTTATTCTTTATTTTGAAATCGCCAAATTTTTTTTACAGCTCAAAAATTTGAATATGAAGATATATTGTTCAAGAAAATATGAAGCAAGTTGGTGTTCAAGAGGGATTGTACTTTAGTTAGGGATGGTTTAAATTGAAGATGATATCTGATTGTTTATATATGTTGTCATTTTTCTGCTTCTAGGAATTGATAAATATATGTCATTCAATTTGAATATGATGTATCTTTTTTTAATTAGTTTTTTGTATTAACAATGAAGTTTTATATGATCAATTAAATTATTTAGTATAATTTTTTTTAGTATTTCTATAACTAAATAGTTAATATTATTTACAGTATAATTTTTTGTAAAATAACAAATGAAAATGAGGTTTTTGAAGCTCTTTTATAATTTGATTCTTATAAAATACTGGAACAACCATTAGAGACGGAAAATGATATTGAAACTAATATACAAATAACGAAAGGAGTTTTGATTGTTAAAAGTGCTTGTACAAATGGTAAATCCGGTTACTAAAAAGGATATAACGTCGAAAATGTGTTGTCGTTAAATAAACTTTTAACGATTGGATTTAAATTTGGTAGTTAACTTTTAATGTCGGGTCTTTTAGTGAACGACGACTATCGGATTTGTTGTGGTCATTAATGACACTTTAGCGACCAGATTTAAACTTTTAACGATCATATTTCCCTTCACTAAAGATCACTTTTCTTGTAGTGTTGTTCATTATTGTGTCCTTATTGAGTTGATGGTGGTCGATGCACATTCTAAGTGAGCCATGTTTCTTCTTTAGAAACAACACCAGTGCACTCTAAGGTGACTTACTAGGTCTTATAAAACCCTTCTCCAACAAATCCTTCCATTTGTCCTTTAATTCCTTTAACTCCGCCAGGCCATACAGTAATGAGGAATGACAATGGGTTAAGTATCGAGAAGGAGATTTATACCGAAATTTATCTCCCTTTCGAGAGGGACACCAGAAAGTTCATCAGGAAAGACATCAAGAAACTCATTAACAATCGAAACTGACTCGATAGGAGGGGCTTTAGACTCAATATCCCAAACAACCTTTAGAAATCAATTTTTGGGCTTTAAGACAAGAAATACACCTACCCTTAACCACCGAATTATGACCTTTCCACTCAAAGACGAAATCATTAGGAAATTGTAACTTAACCTTACTAGTTTTACAATAAATGGAAGCATGATATGGATGTAACCAATCCATCCCAAGAATGACATAGAAATCTACCATATCAAGTTCAACCAAATCAGAAGGCAGAACTTTTTGCAATATAGACACGGGACAACCCCTATAGACCCTTCTTGCAATAATGAACTCACCGGGATAACCCCTATAGACCCTTCTAACAATAATGCCCAATTAAAGAAATACAAATAATCTGGGTTATTAAAAGCTAGCTACTCATAGTTCCCACAACCCTAAGTTGTGGGGGGTTTTGCTACTCATAGCTAGGGCAAAATCACAAATAATGAATAGAATAAATATGGTTGAGAATTACCCAAAACAAATGAAGAACAAACACCACCTTGATATTTAAATCACAAGCTTGAAGAATGGAACTTGATTACTAGTGATTTCAAATCCCCAAATTGGGTCTTCAAAGTAAAACCCTAAGTATCTACACTAAACCCTACAAGAAGCTCTTTAAAAAAAGTGTCAAGAATCTCTACAATCTCCTCTGAATAATATCTCTGATGATTCTCTTTAAAACCCTAAGTTAAACTATTTATCCTATTTACAAAAAGAACCTAAAAATAAATAAGAAAATTTGGTCGGCAGCAGTTACAGTTCATAAGTACGACTCATACGGTGACCTACGAGTCATAATCGAGCTTTCATAGTAGTACTTCACATTTTGGACTTGACTTCTATGGTCCATGCTACGTGTTGTGGTCTGATCTATGGCTCGAACCCTGGCGTATGGATGACTTCAATTTCTTAGATTTTGATATTTGAAAGTGGTTAATTACTACGACCTCATCCTACGATTAGTAGCTTGGGCTAAGACTCGTAGTGTGTCTCGTAGGTCTTCAAATTCAACAAAATCTGCTATTTTCTCCAAAATCAGGCCAACCTGTACTTTCTGCAAAAACAAAGATAAAACACATAATAACCATAAAATTCACACTACGAACTTGCAAATCCCCTTGTTTTAGGCATCCAATGTGCTGTATTTTGACAGAACATCAGGAAAGCTGCTTTAAATTCCTCTCATGGGATGGGATCATCATTTCTCACCTCAAGTTTCCATTGAGTAAACGAAACTTGTGCAACACCCGTGAGTTGATAGGACACAAGTTCCGCCTTATCCTCCAAACTTACCCCCATTATAGGTAGCACTTTCTATATCTCATCAATGAATTCTTGGGGGTCCTCCATTTTGGAGCCATGGAACTCTGGAGGACTCATTCTTGTGAAATCCCTAACCCTTGAAGCCGCTGTGGGAGCATGAGGAGCTTGGTCTCCTTGGTACAATTGGTTTTTCATGACTTGTTTCAACATGGAGATGATATTTCGATGTTCGGCATGCATAACCCCTTCCTCTTGGAGAGTTTGAGGAGCCGGATAGGCCGGGCCCTCCTAGGGTGTGAAAGCTCTTTGAGCTATCCTCCTTGGTTGTGGAATGATCTATAAGAGCAAAGACAACTTGTTAGCGAAGGAAATATTATTTTAAATCTAAGGGATGACATAGATCATGAAGAAGTGAACCATTTCCTAAAATACCTCAAAGCATTTGATTCATAGTTGTGGTTCACTTTACAACCATGAACAAGCCTCTTTGACGCTGTGTGTTAGAATTTTGAGGATCATTTATGAACCTAGTGCTTGATACCAAGTTTGTTACGACCCAAGCCTAGGGCCTTGCTGTGATGCAGTGAATAAGAACCCGAAGGGATCCCCAAACAAGCCTCTGAAGCATGCATAACACATCCTTGGCTTTAGCGGAAACTTAAATTAGAAATAAACACATAACACATAATATCTAAGAAAAGCAGGGCTTTGGACTCACACTATGGGGATAATGTAGGGAAGAGGATTTGCATGAACCACATAGTAAATAAGTCTAAGGGATAGCTAAGTATGACTCACGCTGTGGGGGCATATAGGGACTTAGGACTTAGATCACATCCATGAGCATACAACAAGCATAGAAGGAAAAAGTGACTAGGGGAAGTCTTCACAATTACAAAATGATAATAGGAGTCAAGCTCGTTACATAAACTTCCATATCTAATAACACCTCTAATATAAGTGGAACGGGGGCCAAGACATATCCCCTGCTCATTCTCAAAAGATAAAAGTCTAAAGTAGGTAAGTCCTAACAAAGCATAAAATTCAATGGATGTTGTACCCAAAATGGACAACTCACCAATAGTAGTTTCCAATGGATATTGGCTAGCCATGTGGAGGAAGAGGATGAATAGGAGCTCCGGTCCCTACATGATTAGACCATATAGACAAAAAGTATGTGTTAGTACTTGGAATGTACTATGTATGCAGGGTGAAATGCAACAAGGATTATAAGCCATAACAATCAAGATGCTTAATCATAATCAATAGACATAAGATAAATATGATAAGTATAATCAATGTTTAAGTCAAATAGTGCACACAAATAGTCAACCTTGGATAATATATCATACATATGTGGGAAGAGACTCTAATCGACATATAGACCAAGTGAGCTACTACTTGTTATCTCTATATTCACTCCATACAGAATAATGGAGTGGTCTACTTGCCAAGGTAAACTAAGCATAACCCCACATAGTGGGTAATGTAACCTTATTGGATCCACTAGTGAAAGTCCATTTAGGGAAATGATATAAACCTATGGTGGCACATAGTTAAGAGACAAAGACTTTATATAAGGACCCCTTGGGTCGATCCTGAAACACCTCAAAAATGTTCTTCGAAATGCCCATAATAAATTTTCATATATCTAAAAATTTATGTGTGATATCAAAAATTCGACTTCATATTCTCGATTAGAGGGCAAAATTGAGTGAGAAATGGATGTAACTCAGATTTTAGAAGACTCGTAGCAAAAAATAATTTTCACTAATTTTTTATTTCTTGAGAGCATCCGCACCCTAGTCGCGATGCGCTAGAGGCATGGAGCAGTATAATTTTGTTCTTCGCATTCAGTCCACGTAGCGAACTGGACAGGGACTAGTACAATATTTTCCTTATTTTTTCTTATGCGCCCAAGGGCATTGGAGTCATCGCCCAATGCTCATGAAAATGTGAAATCACCCATACTTAGCCGTTTTTCACCTCTATAACTAATAAGACCTTCTTTCAAACCCCTCTAAGACTCTATCTATTCTCTCATTCAAATCTAAGGATCTCAAGCTCAACTTTGGGACTTAAGGATTCATTTCAAGCTCTAAGACTACTTCAAGTTCACCTCAAAGAATTTAATATTTAAAGTATGTGGGTTTCATCCATTGGGTCCTTTCACCCAATGGAGCCCAACCTTCCCTTTTTGTGAAAATTGTATTTTTTTCAAGTTGTATTACCTATGAATATCTTTTCTTATGAGTTATGAGCATAAATTATGTTGGTGTTTTACGAAATATTGATTGATTATGCATGACTATATTGTAACATTCCATACCTTACGTACACTAGTCCTACGCATGTGAAAAGTGATAGGGCTGGGTCAAATTAGCGCCTATTTTAAAAGTGCTTGAATCTCAAATTAGAGGGTGATATCTACGTCTAATGCTTAAGAGGGTCGATTGTATATAATTTTTAAGTCAAATCGAGGATATCGTGGCCTTAAATGATGTCACGACCTAACCCAGGGCCGTGATTAGTGCCTGTTGGGCACCCTGACATATATTAAATCGGATCTTTATTCACAATAGCGAAGGAATTTCTCAAAATTTTAACAGAATTTCCTCTGTTTTACTGACTAGCCTCACCTGCAAACAACGAACCCAGCAATAGCAAATATCACTGTATGAATATATATATAGATATATATATGGGCCGACAAGGTCACCGCTGCGGCAGAACTGCCCAACAAACAT
>JAOTQJ010175997.1:0-24160 GCA_025642045.1 Solanum sejunctum
CAAAGATGAACAATTTGTATATTACTAAGTTTTTGAAACTAGTTTTCATGCATGTGATTCTCACGACTCTATTCGTGTCATTTTTGGTTTCGCTCACTGGTTCCTGGTCCGATTATTATCATTCTAATGTATAACTATATGTATATATATATGTTCCGAAGTAGGTTGGATACGGCGGGTCGGTTTGCCCATGGGCCGGCTTTGCCTAGTTTTGGAGGCATAAGGAGCTGAGCTTGGGATATGTTGGCATTATGACGTGTGGGTGCTTGGCCCTTTTGCCTCGACCCACATGAGCGCGTGGCCCCTTTGCCACGGTTCACTTATATGACGGGCATGATGACCTTTATGCATGATGATACGTGAGTGCTTGGCCCCTTCGCCTCGGCTCACTTATCTTATGACGTGAGTGCGTGGCCCCTTCTCCTCTGCTCACCTATGTTACATTTGGGATTTTTGTTGGAGATTTTGGAGACTTAAAATATCCGGTGTTATGCTGTGGTATGGCGCGAGTTTGGAGGTCGCCATCGATCCCGTCCGATATGCATTATTTTGATGTTTGAATAAATAAATATTTTGATGTTTTCATCCAGTTTTGACTTATATATTTTATTTGGATTATTACTCTCACTTACATTTCGTACTTTCTACTTTACATATTTGGTACATTTTTCATACTAACCCCCTTCCTTCGGGGGGGCTGCATTCATGCCTGTAGGTACTGACGTATAGGTTATAGAACCATCTGCCTAGGATCTTTATCTGCCGTTGACGTGCTCCCTTTGCATCAGGAGCAGATCTTTTGGTATATATTTGTACACGTATTTTCTATATTTTGCATTTGTATATATTCGAGGGTATTATGGGGCCCTGTCCCGTCCTATGATCCAATTTGTATGTTTAGAGGTCTGTGGATACATGTGGGTGTGGGAACTGTGTTGGTGTGACTTTGTTTGCATGATATGTTTGTTGGGCGGTTCTACCGCAGCGGTGACCTTGTCGGCCCACATATATATGTGTAGTGATGTTTGTTGTTTGCTGGGTTTGCTGTTTGCAGGTGTGGCTTCAGTAAAATAGAGAAAATTCTGCCGAAATTTCAATAAATTTCTTAGCCATTATAAGTGAATCTGGTTTAGTGTTTGTCTGGGTGCCCAATCGGCACTAATCATGGCCCCTGGGTTGGGTCATGACAAGAGTGGTATCAGAGCAGTTAGTCCTCGGAATGTCCACAGATCGTGTCTAGTAGAGTCTTGTTTATCTGTGTGTCGTGCACCGCACCTATAAATAGGAGGCTATAGGACATTGGGATGTTTCTTTTCCTTCTGATCTTAGATTGTGTGTTAGATCGATGTTAGTAGGGTGATTATCCTCCCTGACAGAAATTATTTGAATTTCAGATATGCTGCCGAGGAAGCAACCAGCTGGCCGCAGAGGAAGGCCTGCAGTAGTAAATGGGGCCCGATGTGGTCGGGGAACTACTCGGCCTCATGATTAGTCAAAGTCGGAGACTGTATTCCTAACAGCGGGAGGGCCAGGCATCAGAACCTTCGATCCCCTAACCAGGCGCAGAAATCGAGGAGTTATGGAAGGCAGTGCAATTATTGACTCAGATTGTGGCACGACAAGCCCACAAACAGAAGGTTGGAAGTAGTCAGGAAGCTCGTCGAGATAGTTCTCAGGCCTGTGATTTCTTGGCTTGTGGACCACCAGAGTTCTTTGGGTCCAAACCTTCAAAAGATCCTCAGGAGTTCGTGAGACAGATGCAGCGTACATTAAGGGTGATTGGGGCTTCAGAAGTAGAATCTGTAGAGTTGGCCTCCTATCGGTTACATGATGTTGCGGCAAATTGGTACAAGTTGTGGCTTTTATCCCAAGGTGCTAATGCCCGACCTGCTATTTGGAGCGAGTTCACAGAGGCGTTCCTGGCCCACTTTTTATCTCCATAGCTTAGATGCGCCAAGGAAGATAGGTTTTTGATGTTGAGGCAGCGGGGCCGGTCGGTTTGAGAATATAGTTTGGAATTTGACTCTTTGGCCCGATATGCACCTATACATGTTTCCAGCATGACAGATCACATACATCGCTATATTGTGGGGCTTGACTTATATTATATGGATAGTTGTTTGGTATTGGCTGCCCAACCAAGAATGGATATTGCTCGTATTCAGGCCCATGCCTAGGGGATGGAGGATCATCGTCGAGGACGTCAGGCGAACAGGACAGATGATAGAGGCGTTCCTGGCCTACTTTTTATCTCCATAGCTTAGACGTGCCAGGGAGGATAGGTTTTTGATGTTGAGGCAGCGGGGCCGGTTGGTTTGAGAATATAGTTTGGAATTTGACTCTTTGGCTCGATATGCACCTGTACATATTTCCAGCATGACAGATCACATACATCGCTATGTTGTGGGGCTTGATTTATATTATATGGATAGTTGTTTGGTATTGGCTGCCCAACCAAGAATGGATATTGCTTATATTCAAGCCCATGCACAGGGGATGGAGGATCATCGTCGAGGACTTCAGGCGAACAGGACAAATGATAGAGGGCTGCCAAGGAGGGCTAGGTCATCAGATTCAGTAGCAGATTTTCGAGGTAGGCGGTCTCGACCGCAGCTGAGTGGCCCTCCTCCTCGACCGGTGCGAAGCATACCTCCACAGACCCCCAGTAGGAGACTAGCTATTTCTAGTCAGTTAGGGGTAGGACCAGGTTCCAGCAGTCAGCAGAGATTTACTATACCTCTGTGCCTCGTTGTGGGAGACGGCACCCCGAGGAGTGTTTCGCTCTTCAGGTGCCTATTTTATTTACGGCTGTCAGGGCCACGAGATGCGGGATTGTCCTAATAAGGTTGGTGCAGAAGAGTCAGCCCAAACTTTTGGAGCAGTCGGAGCTTCTTCTTCTACTTTAGTGGCTATGACCCCTCCGAGGCGAGGTGCTCCAGCGGCAACAGGTCGCTGCAGAGGTCATGGTGGAGTCCCAGGTTCCAGCAGTTCTGCTAATCGCATTTATGCCCCAGCTAGCCTACAGGTCCAGGAGACGTCACCTAATGTTATTACAGGTACATTATTTGTTTGTTCTTGGGCTACGTATGTGTTGATTGACCCTGGCTCCACTTTGTCATATATTTCCCCATTGGTTGCATGCACAATTGATATAGAGTCTGAACCAATAGAGCCTTGTGAGGTTGGGACGCCGCTAGGTGAATCTATTATAGTTAGTAGAGTTTATAAAAACTGCCCGGTATCTGTTTTTGACCGTTTTACTCTGGCCGATTTGATAGAGTTAGATATGATGGATTTTGATGTAATTATGGGTATGGATTGGCTAGGTTCTTGCTATGCTAAGATTGATTATCAAAAGAAGTTAGTTTAATTTCAGTTACTAGGAGAACCAGTTCTAGAATGGTCGGGTAACATTGCAACGCCGAGAGGTAAGTTTATTGCGTACCTTAAGGCTAGCAGAATGATAAGGAGAGGGTGTCTTTATCACTTGGTCCGGGTACATGATGTGAATGCCGAGCCTCCAGCTCTCCAGTTCATTCCCGTAGTTAGTGAATTTCCAGATGTACTTTTGGATGAACTTCCTGGTCTTCCTCCAGAGAGAGAGGTAGAGTTTGCTATATATTTATTGCCTGGCACTCAGCCTATCTTGATCCCTCCGTGCAGAATGGCGCCAGTTGAGTTAAAAGATTTGAAGGAGCAGCATAAGGATTTGTTAGAGAAAGGCTTTATTCAGCCTAGCACCTCTCCCTGGGGAGCCCCGATATTATTCGTAAGGAAGAAGGATGGGTCGCTGCGGATGTGTATTGACTATCGATAGTTGAACAAGGTAACTATTAAGAATAAATAGCCCCTCCCCAGGATTGATGATCTGTTTGACCAGTTGCAGGGAGTTAGGTACTTCTCAAAAATAGACCTGCGATCAGGGTATCACCAGGTGCGGGTGCGGGAAGAAGATATCCCTAAAATAGCATTCAGAACTCGCTATGGACATTATGAATTCAGAGTTATGTCCTTCGGGCTAACAAATGCTCCAGCGGTGTTTATGGAACTTATGAATCGAGTGTTTAAACCATTCCTGGATGTATTCATGATTGTGTTCATTGATGACATCCTAGTATATTCTTGATCAGAGGAGGATCATGCAGATCACCTGAGAATCATTCTTCGCATCCTTCGTTGCCAAAAGTTATATGAAAAATTCTCGAAATGCGATTTTTGGCTATCTTCAATAGCATTCTTGGGCCATATGATAGGATCTGAAGGCATTCGGGTAGATTCCCAGAAAATTGAGGCTGTAAAGAGTTGGCCCAGGCCCACAATGCCGATGGAGGTGTGTAGGTTTCTGGGCCTAGCTGGTTATTACAGAATATTTGTAGAGAAATTTAGGTTGGATCACTTTTGCCCATTTAATCGAATCCCTTCTAACTCTGCTAAGCTTTTTGGAGAACTTTTGCTAGAGTAGGAAAAAGGGATATATGATAAGTAGGAATGTTGTCCATCATACGGTTAATCAGTGTCACTCATGTTGAAGCCAAAGGGAATGATTGAGCGTTGGTAAACACAAATTTGAGAGAAAAAAATTCTTCTATTACTTACAAGAATATATTATAAAATAAGTCTCAAACTCACACATTACACTCTTGTCTTGGTGTTCTTGGTGGTGATTTTGGAGGAGCTTAGCATCTCCTTTTATAGGGAAAATTATACCCCCATAGATGTCATTGGTGACATCACAAGGGGTATAGAAATTCAATTGTGAAATGCTGCTTTTGCAACATTTCTTGACTTCAAATGTGAAATGCTGCTTTGCAGCATTTCTTGACTTCAATTGTGAAATGCTGCTTTGCAGCATTTCTTGACTTTTAAAACCAAGGGCTGGACTTCTTCAATTCTCCCCCTCCAGCCATATCTGGAACAAGCATCCTAGCTATATCTTTGCGTAGCTCTAACTTCTCTCGAGTCACCACTTTCATCAATATGTCAGCTAGATTCTTCTTCGTATGGATCTTCACTAGTCTCAACAGTTGTTGATCCATCACCTCGCGTATCCAATGATACCGAATATCAATATGTTTTGTAGGAGAATAGTACATGGAGTTCTTGCCCAAATCTAAAGCTCTTTCACTGTCACAATGTACCTTATATTCCTTTTGCTTGATTTCAAATTCTTTGAGATAATGCTTTAACTAAAAAATCTCTTTTCCAGCTTCTGCGGTAGCAATGTATTCTGCTTCAGTTATGGATGAAGCAACACACTTTTGTAGTCTTGACTACCATAAAATAGCTTCCATGTAAAAGTATAAATAAATCCTGTAGTAGATTTCCTACTATCAAGATCTCCGATCATATCTGCATCTGTATAGCCCTCCAAGATTGGATCAACTCCCCCGTAGCAAAGACATAATTTTGTTGTACCCTTAAGGTACCTAAGAATCCACTTTACTGCCTCCCAATGCTCTTTTTTGGGGTTGGAGAGAAAATGACTCACCCTTCCCACTGCATAAGGAATATTTGGCCTCATACACACCATTGCATACATCAAATTTTTGAAAATCAAAATTGCTAATTCTTTGCTCTTAAATCAGGGTTAGACCCATTTTCCACTAAAAATGACTCTTTGAACAAGAATATGAAGTTGAATTCTTGATGTCACGCACGAATTTTGTGATATATGGAAATTACAATTCTGAGCATTTTCGAGGCACTTTTTCTGGTAATTTTGGGGGTCATTTCATAAATACATTATGAATGATGTTATGCATATCAATAGTTAGATTGAAGATCATCAAAACTATAGCTATCAATGCACATGTTGATACCTTAAAGTATTAATTATTGAATCAGATAAATACAGTTCTTATACTATAATTGTTGAATATGTATCATAGACAATGCAGTTTAGATTCTAAAATTATTCATGTATCAGTAACTATATGGTGGGAAAAATAGAGGTAGAAGTACTTGTCATCCTTGTGAGCATGCAATGTACCCAATGCAATTTCGATACTATATTTGTTGAATTTGCATCATGGATAATATAGTTTGTCTATGAAGAAGCATCAGTTGAATTAGTTGTTACCTCTATGATATTTTATGTATTCATAATTGTGTGGTGGAATAAAAATGGAGATATCAGTACCTCTAACCAAACTTAGAACAAAAATGTTTCATTGAATCCAAATACGTACTTCTGCAATTGTCATGTATTCATACTTGGAAATTCTAGATTAAAAATAGGTGATACCTAAATAATTACAACATGAGTGATGTTATATGCATCATTAGTTAGTGTGAAGATGTTCAAAACTATAGCTATCAATGCACGTATTAATACCTAATTGTGTTATTTGTTGATCCAAACAAATATAATTCTGATACTATAATTGTTTAATTTATATTACAATACAGTTTGGACATCTAAAGGTTATTCATGTATCAGTAACTATGTGGTACAAAAAATATAGGTGTCAGGACCTGCCCATATGAGCGTCCACTGAACTTAAATGCAATGCTGGTGCCATAATTCTTGAATTTGTATCACGAACAATACAGTTTGGAAATATCCAATTGAATTAGTTGTTACCTCTATGATGTTAGACCCCATAAGTTAGAACCCATAGGTTCTTAATTGGTTCGATTTGGTAAAGTTTGGGACCAAATGTTAATTTTGTTCTAAGTTTAATCCTTAAGAATTAAATTGTTATGGGGTCATGTATGTGTTTAATTCTTATTGGTCCAAGTGTGGGAATTGAGTATATATATATATATATGTTGTGAGTCTATCCTGTACAAGGAGAGTTCTCTATACTTACAAAAAAATTAAAGAAAAACTAGAGAGTAAGTTGGAGCTCTCGGCTTGCTACAGGAGGAACAAAATTCCATTTTTTCAAGTTTTCGATTATTTGATGTTTCAAGCTTGGTATATTAGATCCCCTGAGTGGCGTAGAGGCGTTAGTTGGTCAAGAAAACGCTTGGGTCGACGGCTAGGAAGGTTTGGGTCTAGTAAGGAGCTTGAATGGTATGTTAATTTCTAGCCTCATTTATGTTAATTAAAGCTTATGTGTGTATCCCGACTGAAAAGGTCATATCCTGAGGTAGAATACCTCATAGTTCCTACCTAAAAGACTATGTCGTAAGTTAAGGGCAACTTACTGAAAAGGACATGCTATAAGATAGGGTAAGCTCATGGTTCCTACCTAAAAGATTATATCGTAAGTTAAGAACAACCTACCAAAAAGGCTATGCTGTAAGGTTGAATAAATCATGGTCCTTAAAAGATTATATCATAAGGTAAGGATAACCTACCAAAAAGAACGTGCCATAAGGTATAATAAGTCATGGTCCCTACTTAAAAGATTATGTCATAACATAAGGATAACCTATAGAAAGGTAATGCGTAAGGTATAATAAATCACGACACCTGCCTAAAGATTATATTGTAAGCTAAGCACATCTTATAACAACTACCAAAAAGGCTATGTCATATGGTTGGGGTGTTGGTGACACACTGTAAAAAGGTTGTACCATAAGTTGAGTAGGTGTTTACTTGGGTTTATCTCATGCTTGTTTGTGCAAAGTTTGAGCATATATATTCCATATTGAGCATATGTTCATTGAATATGATTAAGCATTTTGTTATTTTGGCTTATGGTTCTTGTTACATTGCATCCGGCATACTTAGTACATTCAAATGTACCAATACATATTATACACCTACATGATTTCACCATGTAGGAATCGAGCTCCTTTTGACCCTCCTCTATATGGCTAGTTTGGTTCTCCAAAAAAGCTTTTATGAGTCCTCAACTCCGAGGATGATATCTGCTTTTTTTCATGTTATGTCGAGAACTATTTCTTATGTTGGATCCTTATTATTATGAGGGTGAGCTTGGGATGTGCCTTGGCCCTCGCTCCATTCCAAATTAGAGGTGTTATTAGGTATTATGATGTATTTATGCTTATGAACTTGACTCTTCTTATGGATTCTATTTTTATATAAATATTTCCTTAGTCCTACTTCCCTTTTTATTATATCCCTCATTGTTGTTTATTTTGCTTTCGCAACCAAGGATGTGTGCATGTTACGAACAAAAGGCTTGTTTAGGTTGTCTTTGGACTTCTTATTTACTGAGTCACATCTAGGCCCCCAGCTTGGGTTATGTCAAACTTGGCATCAAAGGACTAGGTTGTTAGTGGTCCTCATAATTAAGCACATCACATCGATTAGAGTCTTATTCATGGTTGTGAAGTGCGCCACAACTATGAATGGGAGGCTAAGGAAATGTTTAACTTCTTCATGGTCTATCTCGTGCCTTAGATGTAAGATAAGGCTTTTTCCCTAATGAATACTCTTTGCTTGTATAGATTATGCCTCTATAAAAAGGAAGACCAAGGAGGGCTCGTGCACCCGCAGGACAACCGGCTAATAGCGCTCCTCAAGATGGAAGGGCTACCGAAGTGGACCTGTGGAATGTTATTACCATGTTGGCCCACGCAATAACGAACTAATTGAATAATAGGGCCCAAAGCCCCTATGTTCATACTCCGGCCTCAAAAGTGAGGGACTTCACTAGTATGAACTCTCTAGAGTTTTAGGGATCCAAGGCAGAGGAAGATCCCCAAGAGTTTATAGATGAGGTATACAAGGGGCTTTCCATCATGGGGATTAATTCGGAGGAGAAGATGGGACTAGCAACCTACCAGCTAAAAGGTGTGGCATAAATTTGATTTGTGCATTGGAAGATACAGAGGGGAAATCATGATATTATTTCTTGGGAGGAGTTCAAAGCTACCTTCCTTAACCGGTTCTTCCCTATTGAGTTGACAGAGGCTAAAATGATGGAGTTCATGAATCTTAAGAAAGGTTCAATGAGTGTGAGGGAGTATGCCGTCAAGTTCAACAAGCTCTCCAAGTATGCAACTCAATTGGCCACTGAACCTAGATCAAGGATGAATAAATTTGTGTCAGTGGTGTCCGAGTTGGTAAATAAAGAGTGTCATACTGCAATGCTTGTAAGTGATATGGATTTATCTCGGGTCATGACCTATTTCGAACAACTTGAGGAGGAGAAACTTAGGAAGAAGAGAAGTGGGGAGTCCAAGAATGCTCGATTTGAGGGTGATCGATTTCAACAAGATCTTAAGTCTCAAGGCCAAGAATCCTCTAGTGCTCCAAATAAGAGGGTTGCTAAGGAGGGGGTGCCTAACTCAAGTCCCCAAGGAGGTGATGATGGGGTGACTCATCCTAGATTCCCAAAATGTGGGAGTAAACATGGTGGCATATGTTGGACAAACACGGGTGCATGCTTTGGGTGTGGTGAGATGGACTACAAAATTTCGAATTGCTCGCATGCTCAAAAAAATCTTAAAGATGGCTAAACACAAGGAAAAGGTGGTCCTGTTGATCAAAGGGCTCAAGAAATCCAACAAATGGGTGCTTCATGACATAATCGATTTTATGCTCTTTAAGGGAGGCAAGAAGGGAATGAGATGCCCGATGTTGTTATCGCTATGTTTAAGGTTTTTGATTTATGTGCATGCTTTGATAGGATCGGGTATCATTATTTATTTCATTATTCCTTTTGTTACTAATAAATTTCATGTGTGCCCGAATTGCTATGTGATCCTTCTAGGTGTCTACTCCATTGTTGAGTCTATTGTTGCTAGAAAGAGTCTATAGGGGTGTCCCATGTCCTTATTGCATAAAGTCTTATCTAGTGATTTTGTTGAACTTGTCAAGGCGGATTTTGATATTATTCTTGGGGGTGGATTGGTTTCATACATATCATACTTCTATTGATTGTAGAACCCGTAAAGTTAGATTTCCTTAATGAGTTTGTACTTGAGTGGAAGGTTGTAAAGTGGTAGTTAAAGGCAGATTCATTTCTTGTCTTAAGGACCAAATTGATCTCTAAGGGTTGTATTTACTATCTCGTAAGGATTGGGGATGTAAGTCTTAATCCTTCCTATGGAGTCGGTTTTGGAGTTTCTTGATATCTTTCCCGATATTTTGAATTTGTGGTAATGTCTTTTTCTTTACCAATGCCCCGGCTATGTTTATGGATCTCATGAATAGGATCTTTAACCCTACCTTGATATGTCTGTGGTAGTTTTTAGTGATGATATATTGATTTATTTCTGGGGTGAAGAAGAGCTTGTGAATTATTTGGAGGTTGTTTGCTAAGTACGAAAAGTGTAATTTATTGGGGAATAAAGAGGTGGTTAGAGAAGTAAACCTATTGGCTAGGTTGGGAATGAGGTTGGATGAGGTGAAAAATGGTGGTGTAGTGGTTGAGGATGGTGCCGGATCCTTTTTGATTGAGATTATCAAGACGAAACAAAACCTTGACCCCGACTTGCTAGAATTGAAGGCTTTGGTGAAGGTTACTAAGTGGAGGTTTTTCACCAAGGGGGAGATGGGGTCCTTAGGTACCAAGGTAAGTTAAGTGTACTTGATGTTGATGATTGGGTTAACTTGAAAATCCAACCTATGAAGGATGTGATTCGGTTTGGAAAGAAAAGGAATTGAGCCTAAGGTTTGACAGTCTGTGTAGAGTGTTGGGGAGAATTGGTAATGTTGCTTATGAATTGGAATTGCCTAGGGAAACGAATATGGTTCATCCAGTCTTTCATGTATCTATGTGAAGAGATGTATGGGTGACCCAATTGCTAAAGAACCCTTTGACATTATGGGTGTTGTGGAGGATGCGTTGACCTATGAGGATGTGTGGATATTTTTGATAGGCAAGTTAAGAGGTTAAGAAACAAAGATGTAGCTTCTGTCAAGGTTCTTTGGAGGAATCAACAAGTCGAAAGCGTCACTTGGTAAGCCAAAGCGGACATGAAGAGGCGATATCCATACCTCTTTCATTCTATTCAAGCTTAAGATAGCAAACTAAGTCCCTTCTATGATTTCAGGTCTTAAGTTTCAGCCCCTATGTCATTTTGCATGCATTTTTATTTATGTTGACAAGTTTATGGTGATGTTGATAGTCATGTTGGGATTTTTGAAATGATGTTTGAACGCATTTGATGCATTCATATCGAGTTAAAATCTTCATAGTTACTTCTTTTATGTATGTTTCTTTGACATTTAGGGACAAATGTTCCCAAGGAGGAGATATTGAAACTCCACAAAAAGGCCCCAAAAATGTGCTTCGAAAAATGCCCATAATCATAATTTTTATATATCTCAAAATTCGTCCATGATATTAAAAATTCGACTTCATATACTTGATCACGGAAAAAAATGAATGGGAAATAGGTATAATACCTATTTTAGAGGACTTGTAGCAAAACAGTGGCGATCTACACCCTAGCCACGACTCTCTAGAGGCGCGGAGCTATGTAAAAATGGCCTTCGCATTGGGTCCGCATCACGGACCAGACGTGAACCAGTGTAGTTTCTTCCTATTTTCTATTTTCTATTTTGGCCCAAGGGCATTGGGGTCATAGCCCCATGCCCATTTAAACGTAAAATCACCCATACTTAGCCATTTTTCAACTCTATATCATTCAAAACCTCCATTAAAACTTCTCTAACACTTTATCAAAAATTTCCATTAAAATTCAAGGATTTCAATCTTAATTTTGGAACTCTAAGATTTTCTTCATGCCCCAAGTTCTCTTCAAACTCAACTCAAGACAACCCAAGTTTGAAGTATGTAGGTTTTATCCATTAGGTCCTTTACCCATAGAGCTCCAATCTTCTTTTTTTATGAAAATTGCATGTTTTCAAGTTGTACTGCTTATGGGTATCTCTTATCATGAAAAATGAGTATGAATTATGTTGGGGTTTTATCAAATATTGTTGATTATGCATGAATATCCTTTTTCAGCTTATATTATGAATTAATCTTTCACTACAAGAAAAAGACTTTTAACGATCATTTCTTAATAAAGAAAAATGAATCCGGTTGTTATAAATACACTTATAGTGATCAATTTTTTCGGTCATTATAAATGTACTTATAGTGATCAAATATTTTCTCGGTAGTCATAAATATACTTATAGCAACCAAATCTTTTTTTGGCCATTATAATATACACTTATAGTGACCAATTCTTTCGGTCGTTATAAATACACTTATAATGACCAATTCTTTTTTTGGCCGTTATAAATACACTTATAGTGACCTAATCATTTTTCAGTCGTTAAAGATAAATTTTAATAGAACATTAATGAGGGGACAAATTTGATTATTAAAAAGAATAACGTCCCATCATTTAAACATATTAGTTAGTGTAAAAATATGTTTTAATTAATATGAAAGAGATCAGACCAAATCATATTATAAGTATAACAAGTGGCATTTTGTTAATTATTCTAATAAAATTATCCTCCATCTTTTATAATTTTAATTTGCCTATTGAGACTATACATGATTCAAGCTATGAAATATATGAACTATTGCAAAGTTTTGATATGATTTACATGTTACCCATGATAGGGTTTTACTATAATGTTGGCAGGCTGATTTGATTGACTTTGAAATGATTTGGTTTTACTTCTTCTTATTCCACACTCTTGAAACGCATATGCCCACCAAGTGTTTGATAAAATGTATTGATAAGGATTCTCAAGTTGTTTGATGATCTATTGCAAGATTTATGAGTCAAGTGACTTCATGATGATTTTGGAATTTCAAATTGTATTGAATTCATGAACATGTCTATGATGTGATAAATGTTAGATCATGCCTTTTTCTTGACTCTTTGATGCGATGGTTTCATGAGCTATTTGTATCCTTAATGAAAAGGTCATGTCGTAAGGTAGAATACCTCATGGTTCCTACCTAAAAGACTATGTCGTAAGTTAAGGTCAACCTACTGAAAAGGCCATGCCGTAAGGTAGAGTAAACTCATGGTTCCTACCTAAAATATTATGTTGTATGGTAAGAACAATCTTTCAAAAAGTCTATATTGTAAGGTTTAATAAATCATGGTCCTTACTTAAAAGATTATATTGTAAGGTAAGGAGAACCTACCGAAAAGGCCTTGTCGTAAGGTATATTAAGTCATGGTCCCTACTTAAAAGATTATATCATAAGGTAAGGACAACTACCAAAAAGGTCATGCCATAAGGTATAATAAATCACGACACCTACCTAAAAGATTATATCATAAGATAACGACATCTTATAACACCTACCGAAAAGGCTTTGTCGTAACGTAGGGGTATTGGTGACACTCTCCAATGAGGTTGTATCGTAAGGTGAGTGGGAGTTTACTTGCATTCATCTAATGCATGTTTGTGCAAGGTTTGAGCATATAGTTTCCATATTGAGCATGTGTTCATTGAATATGATTAAGCATTGTTACGAACCAAGCCTAGGGTCTAGACGTGACCAGCGAATGGGGAACCCGAAGAAAGCCCAAACAAGCCTCAAAGCATATCATTACACATTCTTGGTCTCAAAACAAAAAAAATGACAATAAGAAATAAGCATAATCAAGGGGAATTGAGATTAAGGCTAAACTTCCATATAATGAACATCAAGAACAAGAGACTCAAGGCTCATAGCATAGATACATACATGTCCAACAACACCTCTACTATATAAATAAGAGCGGGGGAAAAGAAAAGGAACTGTCCTCACCCTCATAGTTAATGTATACATAAACGAAAGATAGTTTAGAACATGGCATGAGATCGTAAGAGTTGTTCCCAGAATGGAGGACTCACCAACAAGCTTGAGTGAAACCGTAGTAGACACATTGGTAGAGATGCTCTAGCAGGCTTTCGATTCCTGCACTGTAATATCATGTAGGCATAGAGTATGCATTAGTACTTTAGAATATACTAATTATATGGGATGCAATGCCACAAGAGATAGGTAACATAATCAAAATGCATAACCATAGCAAGAGATAGTATATCAGCAAGATAACATGCATGAACAATGTTTGTAACAAAACATGCTTGAAAGTAATCATACTTGCATAACTTGCTAACACAATAAGATGTCATGA
Organism: Solanum sejunctum; assembly: GCA_025642045.1. NCBI lineage: Eukaryota > Viridiplantae > Streptophyta > Magnoliopsida > Solanales > Solanaceae > Solanum > Solanum sejunctum. The sequence goes on from JAOTQJ010175997.1 coordinate 13,972, forward strand.
TTCTATCATCCAAACACCTTATACTAGATGATGAGGGATATAGCATGAGTTATAACTCCTTCTAGTAAGTAATGGGTAGTACATGAGGGTAAAAAGATAGTATAGTTCATAATCCCCAACATGTAAACAAGAGATAGTGAATAACACATGAGGTTACAAGGTAGCATTGTTCATAACCCCTATATGTGTGCATATGAGGGTAAGGCATACCACATAGTTCATAACCCCTTCATATGAGTATACTGCATAAACCTAAATCATACACGAGGGTGAGGAGTACATTATAGTTTATAACCCCTACATGTAGAAATAAGTAAGTGAATAGCACATGAGGGTAAGGTAATATAAGTCATAACCCCTACATGTGTATATACTACATAACATCAAACCATACACAAGGGTAAGGAGTACAATATAGTTCATAATCCCTACGTGTGGACATGAGTAAATGAGTAGCATTGATTCATACATGATGGTAAGGTGTTCAATATAGGTCATAACCCCTACATATAGGAATTGGCCTTGTACTAGAGAGTAAAGCATATAACATATTTCATAACCCCTTCTAGTAGGCTTCACAATTTACAAGATAATAAACCTAAGCATAAGAACCCAATAGCTCATCAACAATCCCAAGAATATAACAACATGAGAGCCCAACAATTCACTTGCATTACGATAGGAGCTTTACATGATTAAACATACATATATACACTCTTTTCATCATCATATAGTCATTCAACTCATAAGACATGCACTGGACCATCAATTCCTCTAGAACCCTAAACCGAATATTTTATCAAATACATAGAGCGTGTGTAGCGCTAGTGTAAAACTATGCAATTCAATAGTATTATCATGCTAGAAAATTGAATGTAAAATTATCAATAGATAATTGGTAATACCCTCAAAAAATATCATCAAAACCCTTTGTTTATTCTCATATTAAATCTTACATTCATAGCCAAAACATAGTAAAATAGTCATTATTTCATAAACCCCAATATAGTGTGCAGTGAATTTCATAATAAACAAGACCCATGAGTAAATCAACTTAAATCGTGCAATTTTTAAGAAAAAGGAAGCTTGGGCATCATGGGAAAAGGAACCCATGAAAGAAACCCACATACCTTGGCTTTGGAGATGAACTTGATGAAGATTGGAGATGGAGACTTGAAGCTTGAGTGCAATCCTTAAGATCCGATGAGGGTTTTGTGACTTGAATTTTGAGAGAAATATAAGTCTAAGGGTTTGGATGAGTATTGGGAAATATTTTGAATGATATGAGGGTAAAAGATGACCAAGTATAAGTATTTTCATGTCTAGGAACACTTAGGCACAAGTCTTAAATGTCTTGGACCGGACACAAAAATTGGATTGGAAAATACACTGAGGCTCATCGAGCCCCAGACGTGCCTGAACACTGTTTCTGAGCACACTTTGAAATTTTGAAATTCGCTACGGTTGCTCTAAAATGGGGGTTGGACCCTTCTCCCCCTAAATTTGACTCCTTGAACAAGACTATAAAGTCAGATTTTCGATATCATTAATGAATTTTGAAATATATGGAAACTATGATTTTAGGCACTTCCGATGCACATTTTGGAGCACTTTGGGGGTTGTTTCAATATCTGTCCCCGGGAACATTTATCCCCAAATGTCAAAGAAATATATATGAGAGACATAACATGACAATTGCAGCCCACATAAGGAAGTAACAATACACTTAAATATCATTTCAAAATTCTCATCAGAAGTGTAAAATCATCATGAACCCTTCAATATAAACATGAATGCATGCAAATGACTTAGGGGTTGAGATATAATACTTGGAATCACAAAAGTACTTGATGTGTTATCTTAAGCTTGAATTGAATGAAAGTGGTACGAATATTGCTTCTCCATGCCCATTCCAGCTCCCCGAGAGATAATTTCGACTGGACGATTCTTCCAATGGGCTTTGACGAACACTATACCCTTACAATCAACTTTTTCCACCCTTCTATCAAATGCCTCCAAAGGGACCTCTTCCTAAGTCAACTTATCCTCCACAACACCTACAACCTCAAAGAGGTCTAAGCACTAGAGTCTTCAACACATCCCCTCAACCTAGAAGCATGAAGAACTGGGCAAAACATTACCATACCCATTGGCAACTCCCATTCATATGCAACCTTATAAATCTTCCTCTACACTCTATAAAGACTCACGACCAAAATCACTTGTCAACCTTAACCATACCTAGTCCACTTGGTACCATGAACTACTATCTCCCCCTTGAAGGCAACCTCCACTCAACCATCCATCACCAAGACCTCTAACTCTATCAAGACAGAAATCAAAGTCTTATTTAACTAGACCCCTTCAACCATAGAAGATTCGGAACTATACAAGCCACTACATCACCACACTCAAATTCACCCAACTTAGTCAATCGGTGAACTCATTGAACTGCCTTCTTGCAACCTAATGCTCACCACTTTACATAATTAACAAGCAACCTCACCTCCTCTAAATTTACAACATCACCTCTAAATGATTCACAAGCTCTTCCTCACTTCCAGAAAAAATCAACACAACATCTTCAAGGGCCACCACAAACATAACAAGGTAGGGATTAAAGACCCTATTCTTGAGACCTATAGACATGACCGGTGCATAAGTCAACCAAAAGACATTACCCTAATTCAATATACCAGAAAGGACATTCAATATCTCATTGGTCACCAAAAAAAACTCGATAGAGATAACTTAGGCTCAACACCCCTAACTCTTACAAGATGATAAATCTAATCCCTTGGAGATCAATTGTACCCTAAAACAAGAAATGGACTTATCCCTTCACTACCGCTCCAAGATGGGTGATTAGGGAATTGGAATCTAATCTACAGGCCCTACCATCAATGGGGATATAATATGCATACAATTAATCCATCCTAAGTATAATCATCAAAATCCACCATATCTAATCCAACAAAGCCATAAGTCAAGATCTAAATGCAACATGACCGCGGAACAATTTTCATAGACCTTTCTAGCAACAATAGACTCATTAATGGGGTATACACCAAAAGTCCACATAATCATCCAAAACACACATGAAGCCCACTAGAAACAAAAGAAAACTTCAACATACAAGTAGCAACATCGGGAGCCTCATCCACCCCTTGCCTCCCTTGAAACGCATAGAACTGATTACGTCTTGGAGCACCTTCTTGATCAATATATCCACTTTGGGCCTCTTGATTCATATGACTGCCTTGACCTTGATGACAGCTTACCTTCCCCTTGTTTTAGATATAAGGGTAATCAATTAGCTTGTGACCTTCCTTCCCACACCCGCAACACACTCTTGAATTCTTTAAGAATTTGCAATGATGATGCCTCCCACATTGTGGCCATTTTGGAAAATTCATTCCACTATAGCCTCCTTGGAACCTTGGCCTATCCATTCCTTCCATAGCAAGCCTCTTGTTTGGAGCACTAGAAGACCCTTGGCCTTGAAACTCGATACCTTGTTAGAACCGGTCATCCTCAGATCGAGACCTCTTGGACTCTCCACTCGTCTTCTTCCTAAGCTTTTCACCCTCAAATTGTTCAACATAAATCATGAGGCAAAAAAAATAAATATCATTAATCAACATAGTGGACTGGTATTCTTTATTTACAAAGTCGAAGATACACATCATGAACTTGTTCATCCTAGCCCTTGGGTTGGAAACTAAGTGAGGAGCACACTTAGAGAGTTAGTTGAACTTGAGGGCAACTCCCTTATACTCATTGACCCTTGTCTCAAATTCATGAATTCTACCAATTTGGCTTCCCTAATCTCAAGAGGAAAGAACCGATTAAGAAAGGCCGCCTTGAACTCTTCCCATAGAACCACATTGTGGACTCCCTTCTCCTCCCTCCATTGATTATACCATGTTTGTGCTACCCGTTTGAGTTGGTAGGCTACCAACTCCACTTTATCTTCCTATCTAACACCCATGATGGCCAATACATTATAAGTCTCATCAATAAACTCTTGTAGGTCCTCATCCACCTTTGACCCATAGAATTCCGGTGGGCTCATCCTTATGAAGTCTCTCACCCGAAAAGCTAGTGTAGGAGCATGAGGTACTTGGGCCCCTTGATTGGGTTGGTTGGCCACAACTTCTGCAAGCAAAGTAAGAGACTCCTGAAGTTCTCCATTAGCCAGTTTCTCCTCGAGAGTGAGGGCTCTTCTTCCTCTTGTGTTAGGCATGATCAACTAGCATGGCAAAGAACAATTGTTAAGGGGGAAAACTTACTTCAACTTTATAGCACAACTTAGAACATGAAGAAGGGAAACATATCCTAAAATGTCTCATAGCCTCCTACTCATAGTTGTGGTGAACAACACAACTATGAATAAGACTCTAATTGATGCTATATGTTGGACTCCTAGGATCTAAAAACGTAGCACTTTGATACCATCTTTGTCACGACCCAAGCTAGGTCCTAGATGTGACCGCCAAATGGGGAACCTAAAGAAACCCTAAACAAGACTCATAGCATATCATTACACATCCTTAGTCGAGGAAGAAATAAAAATAATAATAAGAGATAAGCATAATCAAGGGGAACTGGGACTAAGGGTAAACTTTCATATAATAAACATAAAGAACAAGAGAGTCAAGGCTCATAGCATTGATACATAACATTTCCAACAAAACCTCTACTACTTAGATAAGAGCAGGTCCAAGACAAGCAATCAAGCTCACCCTCATAGTTCATGTATATATAAAAGAAAGATAGTTTAGAAAATAGCATGAGATTGATTGTAAGCAATGTCCCCAGAATGAAGGACTCAACAACAAGCTTGAGTGAAGCCATACTAGCCACGTGGGTGGAGATGCTCAAGCGTGGCTCCGGTTCCTACATAGTGATATCATGTAAGCATAGAGTATGCATTAGTAAGTTGGAATGTACTAAGTATATGGGATGCAATACAACAAGAGATAGATAACATAATCATAATGCATAATCATAGCAAGAGATAGTATATTAGTAACATGACAGTCATGAACAATGTTAGTAGTAAAACATGCTTGAAAATAATCATACTTGCATAACTTGCTAACACAATAAGATGTCATGATTCTATCATTCAAATACCTTATACTAGAGGGTGAGGGATATAGAATGAGTCATAACCCCTGCTAATAAGTAATGGGTAGTACATGAGGGTAAAGAGATAGAACCGTTCATAATCCCCTACATGTAAACAAGAGATAGTGAATAGCACATAAGGATAGAAGGTAGCATAGGTCATAACCCTTACATATGTGCATATGAGGGTGAGGCATACCATATAGTTCATAAGCCCTTCATATGAGTATATTGCATAACCTCAAATCAGGGTAAGGAGTACAACATAGTTCATAACCTCTACGTGTGGACATGAGTAATGCATATCATTGATTCATACATGAGGGTAAGGTGTTCAACATAGTTCATAACCTCTACATGTAGGAATTGTCCTTGCACTAGAGAGTAAAGCATATAATATAGTTCATAACCTCTTTTAGTAGGCTTTACAATTGACAAAAGCAAAAACCTTAACATAAGAACCCAACAGCTTATCAATAATTCCCAATAACATAAAAACATGAGAGCCCAATCATTCACTTGCAATACCGTAGGAGCTTCACAAGATTAATCACATATGTATACACTAGTTTCATCATTATTTCATCATCATATAGTCATTCAACTCATAAGACATGCATTGGACCATCAAGTTCTTAAAAACCCTAAATTGGATATTTTAGCAAATACTTAGAGTGTGTGTAGCGCTAGTGTAAAATTATGCAATTCAAGAGTATTACCATGCTAGAAAATCCAATATAAAAATCATCAATAGATACTTGGTAATACCCTCAAGAAGTATACATCAAAATACTTCATCAAATCTCACATTAGATCTTAAATTCATAACCCAAAACATAGTAAAATAGTCACCATTTCAAAAATCCCAACATAATGTGCAGTGAATTTCATAATAAACAAGACCCATGAGTAAATCAACTTTAAATGATGCAATTTTTAAGAAAAAGAAAAGCTTGGGCATCATGGGTGAAAGGAACCCATGAAAGAAACCCACATACATTAGCTTTGGAGATAAACTTAATAAAGATTGGAGATGGAGATTTGAAGCTTAAGTGTAATCCTTAAAATCTGGTGAGGGTTTTGAGACTTGAATTTTGAGAGAAATATAAGTCTAAGGGTTTGGGTGAGTATTGGAGAATATTTTGAATGATATAATTGTGAGAAATGGCTAAGTATAAGTATTTTCACGTCTGGGAACACTTAGGCCCAAGATTTAAAAGTCATGGATCGAAAAAAAAAACTGGACTAGAAAATACACTGACGCGCGTTGCGCCCAAGACGCGCCTGAACACTATTTCCGAGCTCACTTTGAAACTTTGAAATTCGCTACGGTTGCTCTAAAATCGAGGTTAGATCCTTTTTTCACTAAATTTTACCCCATGAATAAGAATATGAAATCGAATTTTTGATATCACATATGAATTTTGAGATATATGAAAATTACGATTCTGGGCACTTTCGAGGCACATTTTCGGGCATTTTGGGGTCGTTTCAAGCATCTTGTTATTATGGCCTATGGTTCTTGTTGCATTGCGTCCTGCATAGTTAGTACATTCAACACGTACTAGCGCATACTTTATGTCTACATGATTTCACCATGCAGGAATCGGAACTCCTTTTGACCCTCCTCCAGGTAGCTAGTTTGGTTCTCCAAGAATGCTTTGGTGAGTCCTCACCTCCAAGGATAATATCTACCTTATTTCATGTTATGTTGAGACTTATTTCTTATGATGGATCCTTATTATTATGAGGGTGAGTCCGCGAAGTGTCTTGGTCCCTGCTCCATTTGAAATTAGAGGTATTGTTGGATATTATGATGTATTTATTCTTGTGAGCTTGACTGTTCTTAAGGCTTCTATATTTATGAAAATATTCCCTTAGTCCCGCGTCTCTTTTTATTATATCTCTCGTTGTTATTTATTTTGCTTCCGCAATCAAGGATGTGTACATGGTACGAACAAGTGGCTTGTTTGGATTGTCTTCGGACTTCTCATTCATCGAGTCACGTATAGGCCCCACGAACAAAAGGCTGGTTTGGGTAATCTTACCTTGGTTATTGTTTCGTGTTGGAAACAACGAATTGAAATAGTTTTACCTAAGCGGGAAACACTTGTTAGGTGTCAGTCATGGTTCATGAAAAAAAGATAACGACACATGATCACTATACTCTACCTGTTGTAACAATAAAATAATTAAACTTTAACTATTTAAGTTACGATACATATTACTTACTAAACATATAAACGTTTCATCCAAAATTATACAAATCATTGTAATTACAACCCTGCCATTCTTTTATAGAGAAAGGGAGTAATTAATTACTTTAGTTAGATTTTCTAGTTTGTTCAAATTGCCAATATTAGTCAGGAGAAATATTGCATCTCAATTCTCAAGACAAGTTTCTCAAGACAAGTTTTTGGCTTATCTTGAGATAGTTTCTTTTATTTGATGTTTAGTATTTATATTGAGATTTTAATTAAATTTAAATATTTCACAATAGGGATTATTTGAAAGAAATTACTTTCAACAAAAATTTTATTATACTCGGAGTGATCTCTAATTAATAATGAAGCAATTCGACCATAGTTAATTAACAAGGCATTGACAGTTTACAAGAACACTGTTGGAGTGTCTTTGTTTTAGACAAAGACATTTCTACTGTCCCTACCAAACATGAGACTTATTTACTTTCCTTAATGTAAAATCTTGTGAAAGTTCTCTGACTTTCTGGCAAGTGCTCTGACTTTCTGGCTTCTTGTTTCCTATTAAACACGTGTGTATTCAAATATATAAACAACGTAATTAATTTTATTTTTAAAAAAATTATCAGTCATCATCACCTATCGCATACTTGAAAGTTACTCCTATGGGACTTTGTACCAAATCTAACCAAAAATATTCCAGCAGTCTGATTAAATAGAAATAATTATGAATTCAAAGTTGTAACTGATCAGGGTGGGCAAAAATTATGGAAAATCATATTTAAATCTCAATAGAAATTAAGAACAAAACTTAGATAATTTTTTTATTTTTAATTTGCTTAATTAAACTGCTTTGGATAAAATTAGCTAATTCATATACGTACTAGTGGAGGTAACAAATCGGAATAACTCTGGTACATGCAAATTGTTGTATCTCAAATCTAAGCAAGAAAGAATCAGCCATATGAATTCTATTATCTTGTACCATTTAAATTCATCTTACTGCAATATTATATAATATAAAATTTTAAATAAAATGCTCAAAAAGTTCACTTGGCCGAACACATAAACAATCTTTTTAACTTTTTGTCATAATTTATTTTAGCACTTCAACTTAGCTTTTTTCCATTTTAATCCTCTATCTTCATTTTTCATATCCAATATAAATATTCAGTGCATGTTAGACAAATATTACAAGAGTAAAACAAAAACATCCAATTAAAAAATGCAATGTATTTTATTTTTCTCCAAATCATATTAACTTCGCATTTATATTAATTGTATCGATATATGATCTTCAAATAATAAAATATTATATATTAAGAAACTCTATTAAGTTGATTACAAGATTTAGAGGATGTTTGAGCTGGCTTTTTAAAGGGACTTAAAAACTAAAAGTTATCCCAAACTTTTGACCTTTTTTTCTTACTTTTCTAGTCTAACTAACAAAGGTACTTTTTATGTTTACCAAATACTTTCAAAATTTTTTTAAAAAAATAAAAATTAAAAGCCAAAAGAGACGTAAAATAAATAAATCCAAACATTCACTCATTATTTTGATTAATGACACAAATTAATACAAAACATCGAGTTTTATATTACTATGAATATATCCATATTTTTCACGTTATATGGCATCAATGAAATATTTGATATTATTTGGGTAATTATAATTCTAAATTTTGATATGTTTTCCATCTCTTCTCGAGAAATAGGTGGGATATTACTTTGCAAAACTGTGCTCAACATCATTTGATTGAATAGTTGACCCATCCCCTTGTTGTTTGAAGAAACCCTCCACTTCAATTGGCATTTTTTCACGAAAAGCAGGCATGAGATAAGAAATTCAGTATTTCACTAAGACTTCGAATAGCGATCCCGAATTCAAGTTATTTCTATTTTGACTCTCATGGGATCCCAGCAGTCCGGGGGGACCACCACGACTACTTTCTTCTCGAGAATCCATACATACCTTATCAGTGTATGGACAACTATCTCTCGACTAACGGATTCCGGTCCATAACCATGGGAACAAGTTCCTTGATAACAAGTCTAAAGGTTTTCTTCTTGATGAGATTGATATTGATGATAGTGATGATATTGACGATAGTGATAATTTTGATGCTAGTGACGATATTGATTGTGACCATGATACGGGGCTGCAACTGCTAACTAGGATGAATGGGCGATTCCGAAGGAGCTGGAGTTACATCTCTTTTCTATTCAAGAGTTCTTATGCATTTTCACGCCTAGTTGAGACCCCAAAACATGGACAAATTCCTTTTCTTGGGAACACATCCAAGATTCGTCACTACAAAAAGGATAATGGTAACCCTACCATTAACTACTTCATTTATGAATTTCATAGTAATAGAAATACATGTCCTACCGAGATAGAATTTGAAACTTGTTAGTTATTGCTAGAGCTATGTGTTATGGTTCGACAACTACCCCGATTGAATTATTTGGGGCCATTCATTATCAATGGGATCAGGGGTACTGTTACGACCCAACCCAGGGGTTGTGATTGGTGCCGATAGGGCACCCAGACATACACTATACCGAATTTCCATTCACATAGCTAAGGAATTTCACGAAATTTTGACAGAGTTTCCTCTGTTTTTCTAACCAACCCCACCTGCAAACAACGAACCCAACAGTACCAAAGATTGCCATAAGAACAGATATACATACACATATGCGGGCCGACAAGGTCACCGCTGCGACAGAGCCGCCCAACAAATATATCATACAAATGAGATCATACCAACGTAATTTCCACACCCACATGTATCCACAGACCTCTATGTACAGAAACCGGACCACATGATGGGACAGGGCCCCGTCATACCCTC
>JAOTQJ010176007.1:0-49988 GCA_025642045.1 Solanum sejunctum
AAACCCCCAACTCGGTTGATGATGGTCACACCCCAATCATCCTAGGTGGTGAAGTATAAACCCCTCACATGGTTACACGGGCTCTTATCCCCTAGGATTGGGCATGGTCTAGTGCAAGACTTTATATAGGATTCGTCATAAGATCTAATACAATGGCTCATGTAGGAATAATCATGTACATAAGCTCATTTCATCATAATAACATCATTCATAACATATCTCATGCTTTGGACCTTTAATTCCTCGAGAAAGCATGTCCAAACGTATTATCAATCACCTTGGGGGATGTAATAGGGGTAAAAGAGCATGCAATTTAGAGATAAAATCATGCAAGAAAATCAGTGGAAAATCCTTTAATCAATACCTTGCAACATCCCCAAGACATTCACATCAAAACCCCTTATCAATTCCAACATTAAATCTAAGATTTGAAGTTCAAAACATGCTAAAACAACCATAATTTCATGAACTAAAGTTATTGTGCAGTAAATTTCTCAATATACAAGATCCATATGTAAAATCAACTTTAAAGCATGCAATATTAATCAAAAGAGGGTTTAGGCACCATGGGTGGAAGGACCCAATGGTTCAACACCACATACCTTAGGTCTAGAGTTGGTTAGAATTGGATTGGGAAGAATGGGGGCTTGGAAATGATCTTGGAATCCAATCTTGTTCTTAGGTTTCCTTAAAATTGAGTTGGAGCTTGATGAAGACACTTGAGAGGATTTTAGAGTGTGATTATGATGAGATTAATGAAATTGGGTCCTTAAGATTAGAGTTTAGGTATTCTAGGAAGGTGAAAATAGCCTAAAAGTCGAAAAGGGTCATTAGAATAATTAGCATTTACGAAAATACCATTAGTGAATGGATGGAAAAAATGGCAAAGTGTCATCTCACTGGAGACATTACTAGTTGTGTGGCACTTCACGGGTTGTACAGAGTGCCCATGTGAAGTGCCTTAGTAAAAAAAATTGAAGTTGGGAAACTTGAAAAAATTGATGTCTCGTCAATTTGACGGCAACTTTCATGGACCATGTAGTGTTACCCAGACCGTGTACTGGTCCATCCCACCTCAGTTAGACAAGAAAATTTTATTAGACACCACATTTCTAGGTGACCCAGCCCATGAGCCATACAAGACCACACTACCCATATGGGTGCCCGTGGGGCTTCACTGCTCGGGAGGGTGTCACGGAAACATCATAACTCATTCATCCAATGTCGGAATGAGGTGAAACAAAGTGCATTACAAAGCTAACTCAGAGGGAATTCATTTGATATGTCATATGCCAACCAGTTACAAGTATGCTAATAGTTATTCCAGTTTAAAGTTAACCTTTATATGAAACAACACCCCAACTCAACGTGGAGGTAAGTCTTGAACTCATTTAGGTACTAGGAGTCTACCATGAATCTAGTGCACCCCCAACCTAACCAAAGTATTCTTGAAACATGGATAGACAAGTGTATAAAGTTATGAGGTGTCACAATATCTCCCTCTTGGGAACATTCGTCCCCGAATGTAGAAGATATGTACACAAGGAGGGTAGCCATGAAGCGTTTTAGCCTAATATGGATGCAACAAATGTATCTAACCATGATTTTCAAAAAGATCTCAACATGAACATCAAAATTTACCATAAAACCCTGCACATATAAACATGAATGCATGCAATGGCTTAAGGCAAGAAATTAAGACGTGAAATTGCATAGGAGACTTAGGATTAGTACCTTAGGCTTGAGTAGAGTGGAAAAGATAAGGGTATCATCTTTGCATATCCGCTTCGGTCTACCATGTAGTACTTTTGACTTGTTGGTTCTTCCAAAGGACCTTAATGGATGTCACCTCCTTGTTCCTCAATCTCTTCACTTGCCTGTCTACAATCAGGACTGGGACCTCCTTATAAGTCAAGTTATCCTCAATAACACCCACCACCTCAATAGGCACAATGGCATTAGGGTCACCAACACATTTTTTCAACATAGAGATATGGAACACCAGATGAATCAAATTCATTTCACTAGGTAGCTTTAACTCATAAGCTACCTTGCCAATCCGCTTCAGGACCTCATAAGGACCAACATATGTTGGGCTCAAATTCCCTTTTTTACCGAAACGAATAACACCTTTTATTGGACAAACCTTCAAATAAACCCAATCACCCACTTTGAATTCAAGGTCTCTTCTTCTCACATTGACATAAGATTTTTTATGACTTTGGACCTTTCTTAAACTTTTCCTAATCATACTAACCTTCTCAAGAGCATCCACAACTAGATTTGATCCCAGTAAGGCCACATCTCCAACCTCAAACTAACCAACGGATAATCTACATTGTCTCCCGTAAAGAGCCTCAATAGGGGCCATAATGATACTAGGATGATAGCTATTGTTGTATGTGAATTCAATCAAAGAAAGATGGTAATCCCAACTACCTCTCAACTCTAATACACATGCCCTAAGCATATGTTCAAGGGTTTGAATGGTTCTTTTAGCTTGGCCATCCGTTTGGGGATGAAAGGTAGTACTAAGGTGAACTTTGTACCAAGAACCCTTTGAAAAGACCTCCAGAAGTATGAAGTAAATTGTGCACCCCAATTCGACATGATGGATAAAGAAACCCCATGTAACCTCACTAACTCATGGATGTATAACGTTGCATACTCTTCGACCTCATATGTGGTCTTAATCGATAGAAAATAAGCCGATTTCGTCATCCGATCAACCACCACCCATATGGAATAAAAACCTTTTCTAGTCTTAGTCAATCCAACCACAAAATCCATATTAATACTCTCCCACTTCCAAGTAGGAATCTCTATATCTTGGGTTAGGGCACCCGACTTTTGATGTTCGAATTTACTTGTTGACAACTATGGCAACCAGAAAAGAATTTGGCAATGTCCCCTTTCATTCCTCCCCACCAATACATATCCCTCAAGTCTCTATACATTTTTGTGGAATCGGGGTAGATACAATAAGGGGAATTTATAGGCTTCATTAAGAATTCTCCCCCTCCAACCATCAACACAAGGCATGCACAACTTACCTTGGTATCTAAGGGCCCTATCTCCCCCATAGGAGAAAACCTCTATCTTGCCCTCTTTCACTAAAGCCTTCAACTCAAGAAAGGAGGAGTCTAAATCTTATTTTGCTATCACCTTATCAACCAATGAAGATTTGGAACCATCAACCACAATAACACCACTACACACATCTTTCAACCTTTTTAAGTTCTTAAGAAGTTCTAGCCACCTTTTTTGCCTCAAGTTGAGATCTTTTTAAGTGAAGACATATTGAAGACTCTTATGATTAGTGAAGACATAAACATGCACCCAATACAAATAATGATGCCAAATCTTTAATGCAAATACCACGACGGCCAATTCAAGATCATGGATAGGATAGTTCTTTTCATGCACTTTAAGTTGCCTAGAAACATAGGCTATGAACTTACTATTTTGCATAAGCGCACAACCGAAACCAACCCTAGATACATCAAAATGCATGATAAAACCCTCAAGCCCATCCGGTAATGACAATGTAGGAGCGGACATAATTCTAACTTTCAATGTTTGGAAGCTTTATTCACATTCATCGATTCACACAAATCTTCTATAGTAACCCGCAATACCCAGGAAGCTCCTAATATCTGACGGGGTTAATGGTCTAGGTCAATTCCTAATGATATCAATTTTCTTAGGATCCACTTTTGTACCATACCTCGATATTACATTACCCAAGAATTCAACCTCCTTTAACCAAAATTCACTCTTTTCATATTTAGCATTTCTCTTCCTGCAATCTTTGCAACAAAACCCACAAATGCCCCATATGCTCCTCCCTACTATATGAAAAGGTCAAAATATCATCAATGAAGATCACAACAAAGAAATCAAGGTAGGGTTTGAAGACCCTATTCATTAAGTCCATGAAAATGGTCGGTGCATTGGTTAAGCTAAAAGACATTACCACAAATTCATGCCCATATCTAGTTCGAAAGGCCATCTTGGGAATATCACACTCTCTCACCTTCACTTGGTGATACCCGAACCAAAGATCAATCTTAGAGAAAAAGCTAGCCTCTTGCAATTGGTGAAACAAGTCATCAATCCTTGGAAGAGGATACCTATTCTTTATAGTGACCCTATTGAGTTGCCGGTAGTCAATGCACATTCTAAGTGACCCATCCTTATTCATTACGAACAACATCGGTGCATCCAAGGTGATTATCTAGGCCTAATAAATCCCCTCTCCAACAAATCCTTCAATTGCTCTTTGAACTCTTTCAATTCCGCCGATGCTTGTGATAAGGGGGAATGGAGATAGGTTGAGTATCGTGAAGGAGAGCTATGCTAAAATATATCTCCCTTTCGTGAGGGACACCGAGAAGTCCATTTGGGAAGATATCAAGAAACTCATTTACAATCAAAACTGACTCTATGGAAGGGACTTTGGACTCCACATATTTGACTCTCAAAAGATGATACATACACTCCTTGGAAATCAACTTATGGGCTTTAATGCATGAAATGAATCTACCTTTTACCACCACGTCATGACTTTCCCACTCAAGGACAGATTCATTTGGGAAGTGAAACTTGAACCTACGGGTTCTACAATCAATAAAAGCATAGTATGCATGCAACCAATCCATCCCAAGGATAATATCAAAATTAACCATATCTAATTCAACAAGATCACAAGGTAAGATTTTACGCAAGATACAAATCGGACAATTTCTATACACTTTCCTAGCAATAATTGATGCATCTATAGGAGTAGACACCTCATAAGACTCATGTAACAACTCCGACTCAACATGGAACTTTCTAGTAACCAAGGGGGTAACAAAGGAAAGGGTGGCACCCAGATCAATCAAAGCATATACATCAAGATCAAAGATTTTCAACATACTGGTAACAACATCGGGAACCTCAGAAACTCCTTGCCTCTCATGTAGAGCATAAAATCAATTGTGCCTTAGGGCACCACCTTGAGGGCCACCTCTACCCAGTGGAACCACATTTACAACCCAGTCTTTACCATGGCTTCTTGGACAATATACCTTCTTATGACCAAGCTCCCCATATTCAAAACATGCATTAGACCCCTTTAAACATGGACCATCATGCATCCTTCCACATTTAGGACACACCTCTATAGGAGCCACTCCACCCATACCTTGAGTCCTAGGGAAGTCATTGGCAGATCCAAAATTAGTAGTATGGGAAGGCCCTTGGCCTTGGTGAAATATATCAGCCCTTTGGAACTTACCCCCAAACCAGGCCCTCTTGGCCTCACGGCCCCTCCTCTTTCTCCACTTCTCTTCTTCTATTTGCTCTGCCTAGGTCATCAACCGAGGAAAGTCCATATCGCTAATAAGCAAAGTGGACTGGCATTCTTCACTTACCAAGTCAGAAACCCCCATAACAAACTTGTTCATCCTTGACCTAGGATCGGCTACCAATTGAGGAGCATACTTTGAAAGTTGATTAAATTTGAGGGCATACACCCTCACACTCATACCACCTTGTTTCAAGTTCATAAACTCAACCTACTTTGCTTCTCTAACCTCAAGAGGGAAGAACAGATTAAGGAACACTGATTTGAATTCCTCCCAAAGCACCACATGGCCATTACCCTTCTCACATTTACATTGATCAAACCAAATTTGAGCCACCCTCTTGAGTTGGTACACTACCAACTCCGCCTTTTCATTTGGTCCAACATCCATGATAGACAGGATTTTATGGATTTTATTGATAAATTCTTATGGATCTTCATCCACCTTTGACCTATGGAAAATCAGAGGATTCATCCTTATGAAGTCCCTTACCCTAGCTCTCGGGTAGTAGCATTAAGGGCTTGGGATCTTTGTTGGACTTGGTTGGCCACCACTTAGGCAAGCATAGTAAGGGCATCCCAGAATTCACAATTGGTAGGTTGCTCCTTGGGAGTTTGGGCCCGTCTTCCTCTAGTATTCGGCATAATCTAGCATGACAAAGAACAATAATGAGGGGGAAATACTTATCACCACTCTATAGCATGACTTAGGACATGAAGAAGGGAAACATTTAATATAATACCTCATAGCCTCCTATACATAGTCATGGCGCTCTTCACAATCATGAATAGGACTCTAATCAACACACTGTGTTAGACTACGAGGATCTATCAACCTAGTGCTCTGATACCATATTTGTGATGACCTAAGCCTCAGGCCTAAACATGACTGACGAATGGGGAACCCGAAGAAACCCTAAACAAGCCTCATAGCATATCACTACACATCCTTAGTCACGTAATAATTAAATGACATTTGAAGAATAGAAATAAGGAAAAAAAGAGTTAAGGGAGGACTTGTCATAACATAGAGTCAAAATATATTATCAACTCATGGCATAAATACATAGCTCTATCTAACAACATCTCTACTACATAGATAACAATGGAGGGGAAGAGGGGCAAGACATACAACCGGGCTCACCCTCACAGTCATAGGTAAATGATAAAGTAAAGAGAATCTTAATACATAGTTAATAGCAACATATACTAAGGTCACCAAAATGGAGGACTCACCAACAAGCTTGAAATAGCACCACCAAACCATATGGAGGAGAAGGATAAACTCGGGCACCAATTCTTACATGGTAATATCATGTAGGCAAGAGTATGCATTAGTACATTTGAATGTACTAAGTATGCGGGATGTAATACAATAACGAATAGGCATCATAACCAAAATGTGTATCAATAGACAATAAGCATAATATAGTAATATGGCATGTATAATTAATGCTAGAGTAAAACATGCTTGAGTAAATAATTATCGTATATAATATCATATGAGAAGAACATACCAAACTAGCTTTCCAACCTTGGTTGGTTAATGATGGTCACACCCCAATCATCCTAGGTAGTGAGGTATAAACCCCTCACATTGTTGATGTTGGTCACACCCCAATCATCCTAGGTGGAAAGGACATAGTTCATGAGTATAAACACCCAACTCAACTGATGATGGTCACACCCCAATGATCCTAGGTTGTGAAGTATAAACCCCTTATATGGTTACCCGGGCTCTTATACCCCCGGATTGGACATGGTCTAGTGCAAGACTTTATATGGGATTCGTCATAAGCTCTAATGGAATACCTCATGTAGGAATAATCATTTACACAGGCTCATTTTATCATCATAACATCATTTATATTATATCTCATGCTTTGGACCTTCAATTCCTTAAGAAAGCATGACCGAACATTTTATCAAATACCTTGGGAGTGTGTAATGGGGGTAAAAGAGTATGCAATTTCGAGATAAAATCATGCAGGAAAATTAGTGGTAAATCCTTTAGTCACACATTGCAACACCCTTAAGACATTTACATCAAAACGTCTCATCAATTCCAATATTAAATCAAAGATTTGAAGTTCAAAACATGCTAAAACAACCATAATTTCATGAACTAAAGTCATTGTGGAGTAAATTTCTCAATATACAAGACCCATATGTAAAATCAACTTTAAATCATGCAATATTAATCAAAAAAAGTTTCAGGCACCATGGGTTGAAAGACCCAGTGGTTTAACACCACATACCTTAGGTCTAGAGTTGCTTTGAATTGAGATTGGGAAAAATGGAAGCTTGGAAATAATCTCGAAATCCAATCTTGTTCTTAGGTTTCCTTGAAATTGAATTGGAGCTTGATGGAGACTCTTGAGAGGATTTGAGAGTGTGATTGAGATTAGAATGATGAAATTAGGTCCTTAAGATTAGAGTTTAAGTCTTCTAGTAAGGTTAAAATAGCCTAAAAATTCAAAAAGGGTCATTAGGATAATTAGCATTTACGAAAAGACCATTAGTGAAAGAATGGAAAAAATGGCAAAGTGTCATCTCACAGGAGACTTCACTGGCCATTTGTCACTCCACGAGTCATTTGGAGTGCCCATGTGAAGTGCCTTAGTGAAAAATAGAAGTTGGGAAACTTGAAAAAATTGACGTCTCGTCACTTTGACAGCCACTTTCACGGACCATGTAGTGTTATACGGACCAAGTACTGGTCTTTCCCACATCACCACGACAAGAAACTTTTTGTGGACACCACACGCCTAGGTAAAACGGCCTATATCCCTTCACACAAGCCGTACAAAACCACACTGCCCGTATGGGTGCCCATGGGACTTCACTGCCCGCGAGGGTCTCATGAAAATGGTCATAACTCCATCATCCGATGTCAGAATAAGGTGAAACAAAGTGTTTTCCAAAGCTAAATCAGAGGGCTTTCATTTAACATTTTATGGGCCACCCAGTTCCAAATATGCTAAGATTTATTCTAGTTTCAAGTTGATCCTTATATGAAATAACACCCAAACTCAACTTGCAGGTAAGCCTTAAACATGTTTATGTACTAGGAGTCTCCCATGAATCTAGTATGCCCCCAAACTATCCATATGAGGCTTGAGTAATAGATACATAAGAGCAAAATGTTACAAGGTGGCACATGCAGCTCAGATGATCACTTCACTACCATTTCTAGTTTTGATTTATCGACTATGCAGTGCAGCAGGTGTTTCTATTGAACTTCACCTGGACCCTCATATAGAGGCCACATGCACTATAGATCCTTGCCTGATAAAGGCTCATGAGAATATGGTTTCCTTACTATAAGCAGCTTCGTTAGCTATGCCAGAGCCATTCCCAGTAGAGCCTCAGCTTTCTGGTTCACCTCCAACTACTACTGGCACTACTCCAGCTACTGCAGAGCCTACACTTGTGGTCAAGATCGCATCTACACCATCCTCCAATACTCCAGCAATGAAAGTATTTTCCTTACAGTTGACCCTCTTTTCTCTACTGTTGTATTTCTAGCTTAATTAAATAGGGTGTCTATAGCAGATGCAAGGTTGCATGAGCTGTCTGTATGGGTTTGGCCATCGATTGATCAGACTATTTGGGACTTCGAAGAGAGGATAAAGGCATTTACCAGAGATTTGGGTAATGAGAGATTCTGAGCGGTGGATGCCAGGGTTGATGTATTTAAGACTCGAGTACACAAGAGGCTTGAAGGAGATAGGCCTACTGATGCTAGTGTAGTTACTGAGAAGTTGGCTAAATTCAAGGCTGACTTATTACAGATGTTGGCAACCCCTGTTCTAGCCCATGAGAGAGCACTGCTAGGATATAAGGCATTTGATTGGCTCATTAACCATTTGGACACTCGAGGAAAGAGGCCTCTTAAGTATATTGACGTATAGATGACCCCAAAGAAGCCGAGACAAGAGGAGCCCATACCCGAGGAGGTAGTGCAGGATTCACTTTTGTTGGCAGCTATTCAGAGATAGAGAGAATAGCAGACCCTACCTGGAGAGGGTAGTTTCTACACTGCAGCAGAGGAGGAGAGAGCCTTAGGATCCCACAGACCAGTCAGAGATCGGTGCTTAATGCACCATGATGTTTGATTTATTTTGACCCAAGTGCTCATTTTGTCATGTTGGATACTTTATTTTCTTTTTCAGACAATTTTATTTATTATTCTAGCTTTTGGTTGTTTTTAGATATGTTTATGTTAGATAGTATTTTTACTTCTACTTTGGATGTTTATTTTTGGTTTTCAGTGAATGTATGTATATATTTATTTATTATCATATTTTGTTTTTGTTCTTGTCTTTACTTTCAGGATAAAGTATCATGTTTTGGTGGAGTGGTGGAAGTTATAGAATAAGGTGAAATCTGAGTAGCCTCATCCATGACTTCCTCTATTTTTTATCCCAAGGTTTTCTTGTTGTGTTTGTTTTTCCTTATAGATGTTCAATTTTCTATTGAATTGGTATGTTTTAGGAAGTACAGATAATTTGCAAATGCATAGTAATATTATTTGTTGACATATATAAAGTTCTTAACTATTCTTTAAACTTTTGATTAAAAATTCGGGACCCTAAAAATTTTTGAGGTTGTAATTATTGATGCATTCATACATTTTTGAGTATATGGTCATGTTTGTTATGATATTGTTAAGTTAAGCTGAGACTGAAGGCATGACCTGTTAGACTATACTTGATTGTGGATGCAAATGCCCTATCTGTTGTGAGAGTATTGTGCTGCATTCATGCATCCTGTATAGACTTAGAACTTGTCTTGTTACTCTAAGATTGGTTTAGGTGATATGGCCGAGATGGAAATGATATTAGGCTCTTGTTCTTTGAGTGAAATCACTTTAAGCCTAAATGACCTACCAAAGAAGTGAGTGAAACCCTTGTCCCAAATTTTTGAGCTTCTCATGCACCCATTTGAGTGAATCCCTTGTCCCAAATTTTTGAGCTTCTCAAGCACCCATTCTTTCTTGACACTGTGCTGACTTAATCTTATTTGATGAAGGACCTTGATATTGGCCCTGGTCTGTCATTGAACATGTGAATATAAAGAAGAAAAATGCCTTAAATTGAGAAAAACGATCAAAAAATGAGTTTGAAATCAAGTCACAGCTGAAAAAGAGAAAGAAAGCACTCGAGAAAAGTGCATAATAGGAGAATAAGGGTGGATTGATTTAAAAGGGTTAGATTATGAAAGCAAAAAGTGTTGGTTAACATGGTTCAAGGATAGGTTTAGTCTCTATTTGCCAAAAATACCATACCAAAGCACGCTGAACCTATGTTACAAGTCTATAAGTGCTAAAGTGATTCAATTTCACTTTATCACCAAGCCAAAAGATTAGTACAGAGGCAAGCATATGGTGTTAGTCAGTATGCTTGAATTTCAATTATGAGAGTAAGCATGCTTCCTCAGTCACCAAAATCTAAGTACTTTTGAGTTAGTGTGAGGGACTTCTTTTCTAGTCAGGGCATTTGCACTACTTGAGTAGCACATGGCTATACCAATGTTTATTGATGGGTAATGCTCCTTAGTTTGTCATAGTTGGATTGCCAGGTATCTCATTATGCTCTTGTTTGCTTAATAACTTTGCAATCCTATTACAAAAATTGTTGTTGGGTACCTGAATCAGAGAGTTGATATGTATGCCATTAGTTTAGTTGCTATGAATTTCTCTTTGTCTATGTAGATTGAGTCATCACTTGAGTACAAGCAACAATTCTAAGTTGAGGGTGTTGATATACTGTCAAAATACAACACATTTGGTGACTGAAACAGGGAATTTTGTTATCTCTTCAAGCAACTTTTTAGTGTTTTGATGTGTTTTTGTGTTAATCTTGTAGAAAAGTTATGTTACCAGAATTTTGAAGAACAGTTACAGATTTTGCTGAAGCATAGACCATACGAGCCTACCTACGAATCATAGCTCAAAATACTACTCATAGGTTGTGTCGTAGCAAGAATCAAAGACCAAAAATTAGAAATCTACGAAGTGAAGATCACCCCTACGAGCCTAGCCAATGAGTTGTAAGATGCATAATGACTCATATAGGTAGACTCATAGAAAGAATCAGAGAGCCAAAATGTTGGACCAAAAATTAAAGACTAAGCCTACGAGACAAGCATATGAGTCATAGCCCAAGCAACGACTTATACCAATGGGTTGTGCCAGTTCAGTCCAAGATACCAAGAACCTAATATGAGACCCCGACTATGACTCATAGGTCATCCTACGAGTCATAACTGTGAGACTTATCAGCTGCCAGCTATCTTTTCTGTGTAAATTCTAGGGTTATTTTTTTAAATACTATATATAGCTCAAGTTAGATTTTTAAGGGGGAGATCGACCAATAGACATTTCACCATTACATTTTGAAGCTTGTCTTAGGTTTTTAGGGTAGTTTATCGTTCTCTCTTATACTCATTGTTGATCAATCAAGCTTGTGAGTTTACAACTTGTGGTTCTTATTTTCTTCATTATTTTTGGTAAGACTCTTAACTATGTCTATCATGTATATTTTTGTGGGTTTTGCTTTAGCCATGAGTAGTTAGGAACCCACAACTTGGGATTGTGGGAACCATGGGTAGTTGACTTGAAATAACCTAGTTTTGTTGCATTTCTATGATTGAGATTTTTCATGTATTATCTATTTTCCTTCATTTTTATTGTTGCTTGGTGGTGGCCAACACCAAAACCTGCCTACTATCACGATCCTGACGAATAAAAAAAGGGAAGTAGATGATAGAACCTAAGTTACCATCCTGTATGCAATCACTAATTATAGTTATGTATCTAGGGTAATTAAGTTGACGAACCATAGGGAACACAATGTAACACCCAAAGTCCCATTAAGGCAGACTAGTACCCATTGCCAAATAAGGCTCGGGAGAACTAACCTGTATCTATCCACTTTTTAGACATACTATAAGGGATTTCTACATTCAGGATGCCTTTAAGAAAGTAAAAAGTAACAACATGCCAAAATAAAATGCATATGGCTAGGCCGTTGGGGTCATGGTGTCTAAAGTACGAGACATGACCACACTTTAATTTACAAAGTCTACAAAGCCTCTAGATAAGGAAAAGTATCTAATAAGGGTTGGGACAGGCCCTGCCTTGACTAACTATGCAACACAAAAATATAAGTTCTATACATGCAAAGCTACGAAGCAACCTGGAGCTTGGTAATAGTAGCTGAAAATCCTGTACTCCTACTGGGGAGATCTACTAGCACCTGTACCTGCATCATGAAATGCAGGTTCCCTGTTAGGGATGTTAGTATAGGATAATGTATTGAATATGTAAGATAAGAAATATTGTATATGAAGTAACAACTCAAATGAAACTATGCACTGGTGTAGGATAGGAGATCACCCGTAGTCATATTATGGGATCGTGTACTTTATGTTCTTTTTATTAATTTACCTTTACTGTATAATCTATGCACATTATATAATACAAATAACTAACTGATCAGTGGTAAATCTATATTGAAATTGGCCCTAGCTAGGCTTTTCCTTTCACCCCTTGGGCTGCCTCCTATGATAGGATCGTCCCTGGCTAGGTCATTCTTCCACCCCTTGGGTTACCACCCATCAACAAGCAATATACTTTATCTTTCAATTAATTTGGGATAATTCTTTTGGTGGTCATAATATTCGAACTAGAGGAATATAGATACAACATATGACATGTAAATAATCACAAAGCACAATATCATAATGAAAGGAGTAGGTTACACAAATAATGAAATGCATAGGAAGTAAAAGAATACATGAACTTTATTTAGTAGAACAAACTTGTGTATCTTAGTATCCAAGTATGTATGCAAGTTTGCAAGTGACTACGTATGGGATCATATAAACATGCAAAAGAGTGGAGAAATGATTGTCTGTTATATCAAAATAGATAAGAGCATCTATGTACCAAGGAAGAACTTAGGTTTCATGCCAAGTAATATTAAATCGAGTATCCTTACATACCTCGTTGTATGACCTCGTTATTATCTTGAGATAACCTTACCTTCCTACAAATATTTATGTATAACACAATAGGTGATAAAACTAGCATTAAAGCCAAAATATGCATCTTGGAATCCCAATCTCATTAAAACAACACCATACAGGTAGCAAGCAGATAATTACAAACTCGAGCGTATTCTTTCAAATATTTCGCTCCTGATCGTATTTTATACTACATGTTTGCAAATACATATCATGTGCATCCTGTTTTAGTGTCATATTAGTCTTACAATAGCCTACAAATAACAATATATAATAACTCTATGGGACATACAATTAGGCGGCATAACATCATATCCCTTTGTTACATTTTGACGTCGACAATTCCAAACTTATTCCAACTTTAACCAAACCATCCCCACCATATATACACATAACAACAGTCCTAAAATAGTTCAATAATATTCTTAAAAATATCTAGAGGATGTGAGACTATAGTCCTCAATCAATCAGCCCACAAGTTCCTAGTATAAGTACAATTAAGATATCACACACGAACTCACTTTCGTGGACTATAAAAATGGTGCAGCAACCTTTATACATCATTATAGAACCAATTGTATTTAAGAACAGTATCATCCCTTTATATTTAATCCAACCAAAAAGAGAAAAGCTTCCAAATAAATAATAAAAATGTACAACAACTTTTGGAATACATGTTGTCTAACAATTTCAGCAAGCATAACTAGCATATATTTCTTGGATATCATGGGGTAAGTACAAAATATATATATATATTTTCACTTACCTTAGCCTTCAAGATTCAGGATTCCTTCAAGAACTCTAGAGGGTTGTATTGGCTGCCTTGTGAAATGAAGTAAAGAGAAAAAAAGGAGCCTTTAGGAAAGCTGAAAATTTTTCCAAACTGAAATGACTTAAGGGCATGTTTTGAGCCTTTTTTAATTGACTCTTTTGCTGAATGTTTCTTGCCATTTTGAACAAATTTTAACACATATTAATAAGCTTGTTATGCAGCAGCTTGGCCCTCATACTTGGGCCTAAATGGGTCTTAAAGTGATGGGCCTTGGCTGCCCATTTTCTTAATTTCTCTTCACTTAGTTTAGGCCTAATTAGTCAAGTGGTTTGTGATGTACTTGGGCACTTTTATTATTCATATTGGGATGTAAGTATTATCCATTTATGATAGAAAAACATGTGCTAAAGTTAGACCTTTAACACGGACTTTATTCATTATCGGACTTGGACAAATTTGACTTTGAGCATCGTCTCCGTTTAGCTAGCAAATTTAAGCTAAGTAAGTAGGTGAGTCACCTGCTAGCTGCCTAAGTCCTACAAGCACCTCACTTATTCACCTCGTTTAAGGTCATAATCTCCACAATTTGATTTAAAACTTATTTATGCTCGACCCACTTCAGCGTCAGATGTACATACCGCCCTCTAATTTGAGATTCAAGCACTTCTAAAAATTTGCACTAATTTGAAAAGCCATATCACATTTCATTTGCATAGAACTAGTACATGTAAGATGTGAGGTGTTACATCCTCCACCCCCCTAGGAACATTTATCCTCGAATGTTAGCACTATTTGATAGCTTAACCTAAGTTTAAACCTTTACTTACACAAACTTTTGACAATACACTAAGTATTTAATCACATGTACCTATTAGTCTATCAGCTATTACCCATATGAAGTCAAACTTTTGAAATGAGCGAGGCAACGCAATAACAAAATTCATATTGATCATACCCCACTTCCATGTTGGAAGCTCTATACACTGCATATAACTTCCTGGATTTTGGTGTTCTACTTTGACTTGTTGGCAATTTGGACATTGAGCCAAAAGTTCTGCAAGGTCCTTTTTCATGCCTCCCCACCAAAACATTTCATTCAGGTCATGGTACATCTTAGTTGATCCTGGATGGATGGAATATCGGGAATGATTGGCTTGTTCCATTATCCTACTTCTTAATCCATTAATATTAGGCACATATAATCTATTTTGGCAGTAAAGTACTTATCATACCCTGACTCACCTTTTCCCTAAGCTGTCGTAATAGGATCCTCGAACTGTTTTTCTTTCACCTCCATTACCGATGAAGACTCCACAGCACCATGCACAACAAACCCTTCCTTTGGAGTTTCAAGAAGGCGAACTCCCAAAATAGCTAGTTGTCATAGATCCTTAGCCACTCCTTGACTTACCATGGCCTGGTCACCAGTATTCATGATTGCCTTATGACTCAGAGCATCGACTAACGCATTTGCTTTCCCCGGGTGGTAAAGTATATCAATGTCATAATGCTTTATTAGCTTTAGCCATCTCTGCTGTCTTAAGTTTAGGTATTTCTACTTAAAGATGTATTGAAGGCTCTTACGATCAGTATATATGTCAATGTGAACCCCATACAAATAGTGGTGCCATATTTTCAGAGAAAATATAACTGCTGCTAGGTCCAGATCATGAGTTGGGAAGTTTTTCTCATGTGGTCAGATTTGTCTAGATACATAAGCAATTACCCTACAATGTTGTGTCAGGACACATCCTAAGCCAACTCCTGAAGTATCATAATATACTGCATGCCCCTAGGTGCCTTCTAGAAGTACTAGCACAAGTACAGAAGTTAGCTTATTTTTTAGCTCCTAGAAGCTCCTTTCATATGAATCATTCCATTCGAACTTGGTTATGTGTCAACTTTCTTAGAGGTGCAAAAATAGAAGAAAAACCTTCAACAAACCTTCTATAATAACCTACCAACCCTAGAAAGCTTTGAACTTCTGTGGGTGTCATTGGCCTTGGCCAATCTTTCACAGCCTCTATCTTTTGTGAATCAACCCTTATTCCCTCATCAGATACAAGATAACCTAAGATTGCCACTGATTTTAGAATCACATTTAGAAAATTTAGCATACAACTGTCGATCGCAAAGAAACTGTAACACTTGTCGTTAGTGATTTGCATGGTTCTCTTCTGATCTTAAATATCGGATCCATAAAAACTGCTGGTGCATTCGTTAGCCCAAGTAACATAACAAGAAATTCAAAGTGACCATAGCATGTTTTGAAAACTGTCTTAGGTATACCTTCCTCGTTCACCCTCACTTGGTGATAATTTGATGTCAAATCAATTTTTGAAAAGCATTTGGTATCTTGTAACTGATCAAACAAATCATTAATCCCAGGGAGGGGGTATTTATTCTTAATTTTCATCCTATTCAATTATCGATAGTCGATACACATTCTTAAGGTTCCATCCTTTTTACATACAAATAACACTGGTGCACCCCAAGGGGACACACTAGGTCTTATAAAACTCTTCTCCAATAAGTCTTTTAACTGCTCTTTTAATTCACTCAATTCTATCGGGACCATTCTATATGGAGGGATGGAAATAGGTTGAGTGCCTAGAAGTAAGTCAATATCAAAATCTACTTCTTATTCTGGAGGTAATACTAGAAGTTCTTCAATGAACACATCAACAAATTAATTCACTATTGGAACTGATTGAAGAGTTGGTGATTCTGCCTCCATATCTCTCACTTTAACTAAATGACATATATACCCCTTCAATATTATCTTTCTTGCCTTAAAATAAGAGATAAACTTACTCTTTGGTGCCCCAATGTTGCCTTCCCATTCAAGAACTTCCTCATTTGGAAAGTGAAAGTACACTCTCTTAGTTCGGCAATCCATAATGGCATAGCAACAAGCTAACTAATCTATACCCATTATAATATCAAGTTCCACCATGTCTAGCTCAATAAGGTCAGCTAATGTGTCACAATCATAAATAGTTACTACACAGTCATAATAAATTCTTCTAGCCATAATAGATTCACCGGTTGGTGTAGACACTTCAAATGGTTTGTTCAATAACTTGGGTGTTCTCTTAAGCTTCCTAGTAGCTAGTGGGGTAATGTATGATAGTGTAGAACCAGGGTCAATCAATGCATATACATCATGTTAAAAGATGGATAATGTACCTGTGACCACATCGGGTGAAGCTTCCAAATTTTGCCGACTCTTCACTGCATAAGTTCAATTCTGGACTCCACTATAGTTAGTTGTCCCTCTTACACCCCTACCATGACCCATAGGTGCTTGTTGACCTCTACTTAATGGAGGAACTGACGATGATGATGCAACAGATGATCCAGTAGTTTGTGTTATATTACTCATATGTCTCCTCGGGCAATATCTCATCATATGTCCTAGCGCACCACACCAATAACAAGCATTTATCCCAATATGACATATACCTAAATAAATTCTTCCACACTATTTACAAGATTGTGTAGGGTTCATTTGCTAGCCTATCGAATATCTCGCTCTCCGTACGCCTTGACCTTCACTTCTTGGACCAAACGTACTTCTCCTAGCCCCCTTAAGTGTTGTTGGAGCACTGGCTACAGACTAGGAGGATGATAGCCTAGGTGGTATATTATAAAACCGAAGCCTAAGCTCGCCTTGGGGTGGTGTAAACTACCCTGTAGACCTGGCCTTCTTGGACTATGCCCTTTCTAACTCTTGTGTCCTTCTCCTTTGCCTCTAATCCTTTAATTTCGATGCAAAATCTTGCATTCTCGCTATATCCATGTCTTTGTTCAATGAAGCAATGGTACAGTCTATGACCAAATATATATCCAATCTATCTATAAATCAATGAACTCTTTCTGCCATAGTAGCAATTATATTAGGATCATAACTAGCCAGGGAATTAAATTGAAGGCTATACTCCTTCTTGCTCGTATTCCCTTGGTGGAGGTTTAAGAACTGATCTGTACGGGCCTCTTAGATCTCTAATGGCAAGTAATGGTCAAGAAATGCCACTTTGAACTTTTTCAAGTAGTTGGAGGAGCATCTATATCTTTGGATTGCTTCCACACTTCATACCATAATATAGCTACACCCTTCAACCTGTATGTCGCTAACTCGACAGCTTCTGTCCCACTAACATGTATAACATCTAAAGCATACTGAATGTGATTAATAAAGTCTTGGGATCTTCATTAAGATCTGACCCAGTAAAGGATGGAGGATCCAAATTAAGGAAATCACGTATACTCGTGCCAGCTGCCCTATTTGCACCACCTGCACCTATAACTAGACCTTCTTGTCTTTGAACTTGGCCAGTAATTATATGAGTCAATAGTTGGAATACATTTCTCAGATCCTGCACGGTAGCATCAGTACATGGTTTTAGGGGAATTTCACCACATCCGGGTTAATCAAGAGCTGGAGGAATTAGAGATGTCTGCGATAGAGACTCATCTTGAGCATTCATTTCGTTGTCTCACCTAATTGGGTATACCAACCACCACTTCTACTCCTTTCCCTTTACCTTTGTTCTTCCTGGTTTATGGCATACTTCCTATACAAAACAGTTTATGGGTTAGATACAATTTACTTATTATACTTAGCTATGTGACACGATCTAAAGAATGAAAAGAAAATAACAACTCCTAAATGCCACATAACCTCCAGCTTATAAATGTAGTGCACAACACATTGATAAACAAGAGTTTACATAGATATGACTTTATGGACTCCCTAGGATGACTTGCTCTGGTACCACTTCTATCACGCCCAAAGTCCCATTAAGGTGGACTAGCACCTGTTGCCAATAAGGTCCGGGAGAACCAACCTGTATCTATGCACTTTCTAGACATATTATAAGGTATTTATACATTTAGCATGCCTTTAAGAAAGTAAACAGTAATAACAAGCGAAAAGGAAATGCATATGGCTAGGCCATTAGGGCCATGGTGTCTAAAGTATGATACATGACTACACTTTAATTTACATAGTCTACAAAGCCTATAGATAAGGAAAATCATCTGATAAGGGTTGATATAGGCTCCACCTTAACTGTACAACACAAAAATATAATTTTTAGACATGCAAAGCTCCAAAGCAACCTAGAGCTTGGTAATAGCAGCTGGAAATCTTGTACTACTATTGGAGAGATCTATTAGCACCTATACCTGCAGCATGAAATATAGGTCCCCCGTAAGGGATGTCAGTACGATATAATGTACTAAATATGTAAGACAGGAAATATTGTATATGAAGTAACAAACTAAAATAAAACTATGCATTGGTGTAAGATAGGAGACCACCCTTAGTCATATTATGGGATCATGTACTTTATGTTTTTTAATTACTTTACCTTTACTGTATAATTTATACACAACATGTAATATAAATAACTAGCTGAGCCGTGCTAAATCTATATCAGGATCAGCCCTGGCTAGCTAGGTCATTCTTCCACCCCTCGGGTTGCCACCCATCAACAAGCAATATACTTTATCTTTCAATTACTTTGGGATAATTATTTTGGTCATCATAATATCGGAATTGGAGGACTATGGATAAAACATATGATATGTAAATAGTCATAAAAAAATGCCATAACGAAAGGAGTAGGTTACACAAATAATAAAATGCATAGGAGGTAGAACAACATGCGTACTTTATTTAGTAGAATGAACTCATGTATCTTGGTATGCAAGTATGTATGCAGGTTTGCAAGTGACTATGTATGGAAGCATATGAATATGGAAAAGAGTGGAGACATGGTTGTTTGTTATGTTGAAGTAGATGAGAGCCTCTATGTACCAAGGAAGAACCTAGGTTTCATGCCAAGTAATACGAAATTAAGTAGCCTTACATACCTCATTGTATGACCTCGTTATTACCTCGAGATAACCTTAAATTCCTCAAAATATTTATCTACAGTATAGTAGGTGATAAAACTAGCATTAGCAGCCAATATATGCATCTTGGCAGTCCAATCTCATAAAAAAATAAAATACGGGTAGCATGCAGATAATTATAAACCCGAGCGTATTCTTTCAACCTTTTCGCCCCTAATCGTATTTTCTAATACACGTTCTTATATACATATTATGTGCATCCTATTTTAGTTCCATAATAGACTTACAACTGCCCACAAAGCACAACACATAATAATTTTATGCAACATATAGTTACGCGGCATAACGTCACATCCCTTTGTTACATTTTGACATCAATAATTCCAAACTTGTTCCAACTTTAACCAAACCGTCCCCACTATATAAATATAAATCAAATCACAAAATAGTTCAAAATTAGTCCTAAAAATAGGTGGAGGATGTGAGATCATAGTCCTTAATTAATTAGCCCATAAGTTCCTATTACGAGCACAATTACGATATCACACAAGAACTCACTTTCGCGGCCTATAAAAATGGTGTAGCAGCCTTTATACATCATTATAGAACCAATACTCATTAATAATAGTAGCCTTTCTTCATAATCAATCCAACCAAAAAGAGAAAAGCTTCCAAATAAACAAAAAAGATGTACAACAGCTTTTGGAACACATGCTATCCAATAATTTCAGCAAGCATAACGAGTATATATTTCTTGGTTATCATGGGATAAGTATAACAAATACATAGATATTTCAACTTACATTAGCCTTCAATATTTAGGTTTCCTTCAAGAACCCTAGAGGGTTGTATTGGCTGCCTTGTGAAGTAAAGTAAAGAGAAAAAAAAAAGGAGTCTTCAGGAAAGCTGAAAATTGTTCCAAAGTGAAATGACTTAAGGGGCTGTTTTGAGCCCTTTTTAAAGGGTCTCTTAGCCAACTTTCTCTTGAAATTTTGAACTCATTTTAACACATATTAATAAGCTAGTTATGCAGTAGATTGGCCTTCACACTTGGGCCTAAATGTGTCTCAAAGTTGATGGGCCTTGGTTGCCCATTTTCTTAATTTCTCTTCACTTAGTTTGGGCTCAATTAGTCAAGTGGGTTGTGATGTACTTGGGATCTTTTATTATTCATCTTGGTATATAAGTATTGTGCATTTACGATAGTAAAAACAGCTAAGGTTACACCCTTAACATGAATTTTGTTCATTATCGGACTTGGATAAATTCAACTTCGACCCTCATCTCCATTTAGCTAGCAAATTTAAGCTAAGCAAGTGGGTAACTTACCTGCTAGCTTCCTAAGTCCTATAAGCACCTCACTTCTTCACCTCATTTAAGGTCATAATATCCTCAATTTAACTTAAAACTTATTTACGCTCCACCCTCTTTAGTGTTAGACATATATATAGCCCTCTAATTTGAGACTCAAGCACTTTTAAAAATTGGCGCTAATTTGAAAAGCCATATCACATTTCATTTGCATAAAACTAATACTTGTAAGATGTGGGGTATTGCACACAATCCTTGAGTTGTTCCCAAAATTGAGTTTTTCCTTGCATTATATTTAGTGTTTCTTTTAGTTTGTTTTTTAATCACAAACCCTATCCCCCCATCCCATTTAGAGATTGTAGTCATAAATACTAGAAATGATTAGTAGTGAAGTCTTGTAATCAAGCTCTATATTCCCTATGGATTCGACCATAACCTTAGTTAGGCTAATTACTAATAGCGACAACTTTCTTATTGGAGCGTGAACATCATCAAATCAAATAAGAAGTTCCAGCGTAGGTCAAGATTGGACCAAGAAATGCAAGTATAGACTATGAGAAGGCACTAGAACTCGTAAAACAGACTAGGACTCATAGAGAAAAATTATAGCAGTAAAGACCAAAATGCCAAATCTTGACCACAAAAGCCCAACTACGACTTATGGGGCACATTACAAGTCGTAACTACAAACCATAGCACACGCTGACCAGTTTTTCCATTTAATTTAGGGACTAATTCGTAAATAGTATATACAATATATTTTAGGTTTTTGAACGAAGCCTTCATTGTTTTTACATATTTTTTGAGTTTTGAAGAGACTTTTAGAGAGAAGAGTGGGAGTAGATTTTTAGTGTTTTCTTTGTAAACTCAAATTTATAGTTTGGAATAACATTTGGATTAATTACAGCTTTCAAGCTTATGGTTCTAATTGCAAAGAGGTTTTTATTGTTCTTAAATATTCTTTGGTAAGAAATCTACCATTTCTTTTTTATTCATTGTTAATTTGTTTGCTCAAGCCATGCGTGGCTAAAACTACAACTTGGGTTGTGGGAACCATGAGTAGCTAAGTTAGAATACCCAAATATTTGCACTTCTTAAATTGGAAATTTACATATATTTATCCATTATTCTTCATTCTGCATGTTGTGGTGTCCAACATTGAAACCCACCTAGTGTCATGATCCCGGCCCAAATATTGATGAATAGGTAAAGGGAATGGATAACATAATTTGATTGATGTTTTCTCATCTAATCAACCGAACCATGCTAAGGGGAGGTTGACTGAGACAATAGATACTAGTTAGTTTGGCACACTATAGTAGCCGGCCAAGCGCCATATTGAAATTCGACTTTCACCTTTAGAAGAGGGCTGGAAGAACCTAAATTACCATCCCGTATGCATTGTCCTAATTGAGGTTGTGTTATCCAAGGTGTTTAAGTTAGTGAATCATGGGGAACAAAAATTCCCAAGTTGCTCTCAAATTTGATTGTCTATTTCTTGTATTAGTATAGTTTGATTTTCTATAACTCATTGCAAACCCCCTCACCTTCCTTGAGAAGTGAATTATTTGATATTTGAATTGATTATTGGTGAACCAAAATTGTCAAAGCCCTGGATTCCCTTGGGACTCGATCCCTAACCTTGGTTAGGTTTTTACTATTGATGACCACTTTGACCTTAAAATATAAGAGTATTTTGTGTATGAATATCAAGAAAAATAGTGCTTTGATTTAGTTTCATGAGTAGTTTAATTCAAGTATTGATTTCTTAGTTCTCTTGTATTTTACTTTTATTTTTGTTTTTTATTATTAGTTTTTCGTTTGTATAAGCATATAGTGGTTGCATCCTCATTGCTTCAGGTGATATAAAGATCCAACAATCTAACAGGTGAATAGTTGAAGAAAAGTTCATTATCACAAGTGACCTACTCCAATCGTTACAGAGACATACTTCGTATGTTGGTCAGCCATTAAAGGATCTATACGACTATTTACCGAATTTAGCACAAGTATATAGGTATGTGATCGGAACACAATGCCCATCTATGAAGGTTGTAGGACTTTAGATCTTCCCAATAACTCTTATAGGCAAAGTTGTACCTTGGTGTTCAGAACTTCCTCAAAGTGTGTTCACCAACTGGGTGGATATGCAAAGAGCTTTCTTAGCAATGTTCTATGTTAGACCAAACAGGTTTAAACTGGCTGAGTGAATCATTAGCTTCCAGTAATTCCTAGGTGATTCACTCGCTTCTACATGGGAGCATTTTAAGGAATGCGTAAGGAGTGCTCCAGACCATGGCCTTTCAGAGTCAACACTAGTGGCAAGTTTTGATCGATCACTAAACTTGGAACAACAAGCTTATGAAGATGATCTAATGGGGGAGAGTACTTATTAGTCTTATGGAAAACATTTGCAGAAGTTGTTGAACTAATGGACAAAGTGGATGTTATTCATTGTGTATATATACCTACATGTGAGCAATCAACTAGTCACATAAAAGTCTGTGATGAAAACTCTGAGAAAGAGAGGATAAATGCATAAATCCTCTAACAACTTGAGCAAAACAAAGTGTACTTAGAGTGGTTAATGGAACAAATGCAAGATATATGCTCCAAGGACACAATTCATGATGCAGAGAATGGTAAGGGAAAATGGTTTAAGTTACCACACCACCAACATCAAGGAAATGAGAATTCAAGTGTTGAAGACATATTGACCAATTTGTGAGAAGGGAAGATGCACAAGAAGAGTTTCTAATGGAGATAGAGTTCAATATCATCAATATAAACTACAAAGTTGATCGATATTTGGGGGCAATCCAACAACTGAATAGACAATTTGGATGGTTGATAAAATAGCATGAGAAAATTCAATTAGCATGTCGAGAAATGCAAAACTTGGTGAAGAAGGTACACCAAAGATTGATGAATTTTGAGTAATCAAGATGAGTAAGTCATGACACGACATTAAATCAGGCGCTACTTAGGAGGCAACCCAAGAGATTTTGATGGTTTGCTTATTTTTAAGTTCATTTTCATCTTGTGGATTCTTAGGTAGTATTTTGATTATGTGTTAATTGTTATTTTCAGACATTTGATTGGTTGTATTTTGGTATAATGTTGTATTTTGAGAAGAATTTGCAGGTATTGAGCAAAAATGGCAAAAATACAGAGAAATGTATATGAAGCAATCTCTACAACTAGGCCTACAAGTCGTATTGCATTCTATGACTCATAGTCCTGCCTCAAGGAGAGTAACAGTGTTCAGATGAAGTTGGCATCTAGCTATGAGCGAACTTTATGACTTGTAATCTAAGCTACATTCATGAATGGAGTTTATAGTGAATCGATATGTTTTCGAAATTTTTTCTAAGTGTAAAATGGTCTACAAGATCAAGACCTACGAGCCGTAGCCCGAGAAACATCTCGTAGTTGGGATTTCATAGACCCGACCTAAGGTAATCTTAACCATAACCCTATAAGGGATAAATAAGGGTCAAAATTACTTTGACCCCATTTTTAACCCTAATTAGTAAAATAATTACCCTAATTCTTTCCCCCAATCCTCCTCCCCCATCTACTTCATTCACTCTTCGGCGTCCCAACCATTTTTTTGGTCATAAGGGTTTTGGGCCTTAATCTTCTCCCTTTGAATGATTAAGTTCCTCCACTCTTATGGTATGTATCGTGGTTTACTTTATCCTCAAAAATTTACTTGGATTTGAAGAGATTGAATGTGTGTGGGGATTGAAATGTGTACCAATGCATATCATTTTTGTGTGCAATGACATTAAGAAGGAAAACCTAGGTTTGCTTTGAGTAGAAGTGATTAAGTCAACCCTACATTGAATGACTTGGTTGTGTTGGTTTACTTGGTGATCATGCTATCATGTGATTTGTCTAATCAATTGATTGTTAATGGGTTAATATGATTTGTAGTGTTATTGTAGCATAGTTATGGTTGAGGTATGGTGAAGTAGTTGGAATCCTGAGTTGATTATGCCTTGTATTGCTTGTTGAACTGATTCTCGATTTGATCTTAAATGTTTTTAAGTGCTTTTTATGTGTTATTTAAGGTTGGTGATATAAGTACAAATTTAAATGATTGGGGAGGGGGGGGAGTTTCCATAATCTTTGTTAATAGGGTCATTTCTTGTTTTGAAATTATGTCTAGGGGTACAGATTGAATTCTGTTCAATATATGAATGTCATGACTTGCTTAGATACTATTAGGATATGTTTTGAATTGTTTGTAAGGTCTATGTGGTGAGTTGAAGAATTTTAGATACTTGTTACTTTATGCTTCAGAGTGTTCTATGACTCGCAGAAGAGTCGACGAGTCATAGTTACCTCTCAAGAAGTAAAAGTTACCTAAATTTCCCAGGTACTCATCATATGAGACCCATCTATGAGTGATATAACCCTTTATGAAACATTTTTGGGTCTCGTGGGTTTGTGCCTATTTTAATTTTTAATCCTTGGAACCCCATATGAGACTAGTCTATGACTCGCATCTAAAGTGATCATGCACCTATTGGTTACAAGATCGTAGTATGACTCGTAGTCCGAACTATGAGTAATACCTAACACTCGTCACTTCCATTTGCAACTGATCATGCATTTTTTTGTTTCTCTTGTTTGTTTTCTTTTCCTTTATTATTTCTTAGGGTCTAATTATGGGTTCCTTTAACTATTTTCAGATTTCATGGCCCCAAAGAGTAAACATGTAGCAATCAAAGCCTTCAGCAGAAACCTCCGAGATGAACCTTCTGATGAGGAGCACTCAAATGATGATCATGCTCAAGTCCTCAGACAAGAGCAGTTGCTGCAAGGGCTACTCAGACTTCGGTTCAAGAAGATAGTCTATCCCAGTCTAATGAGGAGGGTAGTGAGGATATGTATAAGCAAAGGACATCACAGAGGACTCCCTCAGGTATAGAGTCTATTTCCAAACAGGGCTCTCAGGTCAGAGAAGATACCCAGTCCTTATTTACTTCTTCAGCACCAAATCCTCAAACTCATCAATGGGGTGTCGAGGGCTTGAAAATGATAATTGATTAGGGTCTACAGCTAAAGGGGTGAGGGAAGACTATGCAGTCGATTTATGAAGAGCCCCGATTAGTTGATAATGGATTGAGCTATGTCCTAAGGTTTGAGGACGTTATGACAAAACATAGGTTCAGGTGGATGACTAATAAGCTTGATCGTTATTCTCCAGTCATGGTGCAGGAATTTTATGTAACCTATGCAGCTACCATACTTTAGGATCTTCCCAAGGGGAAGAAGCCTCTTAAGCAGCTTAAATTTCAAGAGGTGTTAGTGGGAGGTTGGCAGGTTGACATATCAGAGAAGATGATTTGCCGTACACAATTTGGTCCTACGTCCTACAGTTGACTTTGATCATCGATTGAGATAGATTACGAAAGCTATGATTACCAAAGATGTGGTATAGAGGACAGAGTTACTGAGATGGTTGCCAGCCACATCGCTGAACATGATCCAGAGCCTACATTGGTCACGACACATTTAGAGTCTATTGTGAAGGCTTCCTTCTCCTTCTATGCAGGTTTTGGTGGGTCATTGTCAGATCTCATATCTGACTAACTTTCATAGATGATTTGCTTACATTTGAGTGAGCGATTTTAATAGGAAGCATCTTAGCAAGCTAAGACATTAGTTGGGCGCGACTTATAGCTGAGCAGATTCATGAGTTGATGCTCAAGAGGACCATTTGTCTACCATTTTCAACCTTGAAATATAGACTCTGTATAGAGTCCGGTGTTCAGATATTAATTCACCTTGAATAGATGGTAGAGGCCACCTACTTTATCGATCCCAGCCTGATCAATGTTGATAAAAACCTCATGGTACTTCAATAAGCCAACTTCCTCCTATGCTTGAGACATTTATATGAATTCCAAATGCTGAGGGTTTGACTGCTTCTGCTACTACTACTCTAGCTACTACTACTGATGAGGGACCATAGTAGTCAAATGCAGCCAATAATGAAATAGGTCCCACTTTAGCTGCACCAACACCAGAGACCACTATATAGGCTTCCACATAGGGTATGGTCTATGTGTCCCCTATTTCTTTTCAGGCCATGGCACAAAGCTTATCATAGATCAAAGTTCAGTTGTCTTAACTTAAGTAGATTAGGCTATAGGTCCGATAGACAGTTGCAGAATCGACGGCCTTATGCAAGGCATTCACCATTTCCACTGTTGACGAGCATATTGCTACAGCGGATGCTGATATTGATGTCTTTGAGGAATGGGTGCAAAATAGACTAGATGAGGCCCAACCATCAGACTTGTCAGCCATTCATGAGGAGCTAGCTAAGTTTAAAGCTGACTTGATTTCATGTTTAGCGACTCCAATTATAGTTCCCCAGGAGCCACCTTAGAGGGCCTGCTATTTGATATATTTGCATCAGAGGATGTCACCCAACATGCCTATGGGAAAATACTCCCTGAGGAGGGTGATGATACAGAGGAGCGGCCAGTGTGGTAGAAGACCTCCAAAGTTGATGAAGAAGTGGCAGAGGATGAGCTAGGACGAGCCTTGCAGTTGTCATGAGAAGAGGATGAGTTGAAATAGGATCGTGACCATGATAGATTGTTGGATATTAGCTGAGCTAGTGTGGCTGCAGCACGAACTACCACATGGGAGGGAGATGACCAGATGCGGCCAGAGACTGGTGCTAAGGCAACATGATATGTTTGTTTTTGATCCCTTGTGCCTATGTTGATTTTGTACTGTACATTGAGGATAACATACTTTCTTTTTTGTGGGGTGTGGGTGGCTATGTACTAAGCTACCCTAAATCTTTTATCCTAAAGTTTTGTTGTGTGTGTTCTTTTTTCTCATGGATATTTTACTTTCTATTGAACTGACATGTGTAGCAGTTTTAGATAATATTTGAAGTATATGGCTGTTAAACTTATAGCATGTATCTTGTTTTTGATGATTTATGAAATATTTTGAAAAAAATGGAATCCATCAAAATTTTGTTGATTAGTAGTTATGTTGCAATCATACATGTTTGAATGATTTGGCAATGTTTGTTCTGATGGAGTAAAGGAAATTTGATACATGAAGCATGATGTGCGAGTTTTTGTTGGCTTTGTGCACAATATCATGTGCGTGCAAGCTAATTTTGTTGTATTCATACATTGTGTGTTGATTCAAAACTTACCCTGTTACTTCAAGTTGGATGTGATACCCCGTAACTCTATGCTCTTGTGTATCCATGTTTCAGGCCTCATTTGGTTAGATTGGGAGTATATTAGGGTTGTGAAAGACTTCTAGTACTTAGACAAGTTCAAGACTTCCTTAGAAATTGAGTTTTGGGTGTTGGTTTATGCCAAAGTCAACTTTAAATGAGCATAACTTTTAGCACACCAAAAACTGGACAACTAACAACATTTCAAATGAAAGCTATTTGAGTCAGCTTTCTGTAACACTCCACATTTTACATGTACTAATGTTGTGTGGATGAATCATGATATAGTTTGGTCAAATTAGCGTCAATTTTTGAAAGTGCTTAAATATTTTGTTAGTGGGCGATATGGGCATCTAATGCTTAAGAGGGTCAAGTATATATGTCTTTTGTGTTAAAATGAGGATATCACAGCCCTAAAGAAAGTAAGAGAATTAAGGTGTTTGTATGAAATCTAGTAGGTGACTCACCTACTTAATTAGCTTAAATTTGCTAGCTCAACAGAGACGAGGCCCGACGTTGAATTTGTCTAAGTCCGATTATGAATAAAATTCATTTTAAGGGTGTAATTTTAGCCCATGTTTTAGCATCATAAATGGACCTTATTTTCGGTCTAAGAAGAATGTACGAAGGGCCCAAGTGTAATATAAACCATTTGGCTATTTGGGCCAAAAACAAACTAAGAAGAAAGCTGGAAATTAGCAGCCAAAGTCCATTAGATTTGATGCCCATTTAGGCCCAATTTTGGGGAACTAGCTGCTGAATTATCAGCCTAATTATATGTGATATTATGTTTTCAAGAGATGAAAAGAAATTGGTCCAAGTATCTTTGTAAAAAGTGGTCAAAACAGCTCCCACAATCATTTTCCACTTACACAGAAAAAAATCAGCTTTACTCTTTAAGTTTTCTCTCAACATTTCTTGACTTTGAGCAGCAGCGAAAAGGATCTTTTAGGGTTCTTAAGGAGTATTCAACTTTGAATATAAAGGTAAGTAATTATAGTTGTGATTTTAGTAAGGTTTCTTCATGAAAATCAAGAAGTATATGATAGTATGTTATGCTGGAAATTCTGGACGACATGTGTTCAAAAAATTGTTGCACACTTGCCTTTTATTTTAGTGACTTCTATATGGTTTGTGGGCTGTATTATAAACATAAGTTGATGTTTTTAATATGGTTTGAGTTATAGATATCAACCTAAGGTTGATGCCCTGATTTTGGTTTCATTTAAATAATGAGTTTTATTGTGCTATCTTAAGTGTAATGCTGATTGAAATTTGTGGGTTATTGGATGGAAGGCTATTAGCTCACGTGCTTCATGATATATTGGGTGATGTTCTAAGACTATATTATCACTATTTGTATGTGCAAATAATTTTGGAACTGTTTGGTTAGAGTTGGAATAGGTTTGGAAATGTCGACGTCGAAATATAGCGAAGGGAGGTGACGTTATGCTGTCCATTTGTAGGTTGTGTAGAATTGTTATGTGTTATACTTTGTGGGCTATTGGAGGACTATTATGGGTCTGAAATAAGTTATATATAATGTGTACATAAGAATGGTTTCCAAAATATACGATTATAAGTGACAAAATTGAAGGAATGCCTTTATGGCGATAATTATAAGCTTGTTGTCCGAGTGTTAGTTTTTATGATATTGGGCTGCCAAGAAGTGTTGTGTTACTGCTCAAACAAGTCTTATTGGGTTATATGCTATACATTAATATTTGAGGGAAAAGCATCCACTCCAACGTAGTAATGACGTCATACAAGGTATGCAAGGCTACTTGATTTCGTATCATTTGGCATGAAACATAGAGTTCTCCTTGATAGATAAAGGTGGTTGCCAACTCTGACACAAGTATTAACAGTCTATTTTTTTTCACATGTTCATATGCTTTCGTACATTGTCACTTTCAAATTATCCTATACACGTAAATACCAAGTTACATGAGTTCTTGTTGCTAAATAAAGTTCACAAGTTGTTTCACCTCATACGCATTTCATTATGTATATAACATGCTCTCTCCATTGTCATATTGTCTTGTATGATTATATATATGTCATATTTTATATATGTACAGCCCTAAAACTCTAATATTTTGACCACCAAAAGAATCATCTCAAAAGTAATTGAAAGATAAAGCATATTATTTTGATGGGTGGTAGCCCGAGGGGTAGAAGAATCACCTAGCCAGGGACGATCCTATCACGGGTGGTAGCCCAAGGGATTAAGGAAGAAACTAGCAAGGGATGATCCCGATATAGTTTAACCATTAATCAGCTGGTCATTTGTATTACATGATATGCATAGATTATACAGTAAAGGTAAAGCAATATAAAGAATATAAAGTATAGAATTCCAAAGTATATCCAAAGGTGGTCTCTTATTCAACACTAGTGCATAATTTCATTTGAAGTTGTTACTTCATATAAAGTATATCATGCCTTACATACTCAGTAAATTATCTCATACTGAGGTCCCTTACGGGGGAGCTACATTTCATGTTGCAAGTACAGGTGCTAGTAGATCTCCATAGTAGAGTCCAGGACATCCAGCTATTATTACCAAGCTCTAGGTTATTCCAGAGCTTTGTGTGTGTCTAAAGTTTATATGATTGTATTGTACAGTTAATTGAGATGGGGCCTATCCCGATCTTTGTCTTATACTTTCTCTTGTCTAGAGGCTTTATAGACTATGTATGGTCATGTCTCGTGCTTTCGACACCGTGGCCCCAATAGCCTAGTCACATGCATTTCTTTTTAGCTTGTATCACTATTTACTTGTATAAAGGCATGTCAAATATATAAATCCTTTATAAAATGTATGGAAAGTGCACATATATAGGTCAGTTATCCCAAGCCTCATTGACAACGGGTGTCGTTCTGCCCTACCGGGACTTAGGGCATGACAGAAGTGGTATCAGAGCGGGTCATCCTAGGGAATCTACAAAACTGTGTCAATGTAGAGTCTTGTTTATCAATGTGTTGTACACTGCATTTCTAAGCAGGAGGCTACATGGCATTTAAGAGTTGTTACTTTCTTTTCATTCTTTAGATCATAGAGCTAGGTGAATAATGTTTAACTCCTAAATTATTTTTGATACAGTGAGCAAGTATGCCAGAAACCAAGAAGACCAAAGGTAAAGGAAAGGTAGTAGAAATGGTGGCTGGTTCGCCAAGTCGTATGAGACAACGAAATGAGGCTCAATTTGAGTCTTTATCACAGATATATCTACCCCTCCAGCTCTTGAAGAACGCAGGAATAGTGAAATTCCCCCAGAACCACCTATTGATGCTACAGTGCAGGATTTGAGAAATGCAATTCAAATATTGACTCATATAGTTGCTGGCCAAGGCCAAAGACAAGAAGGTCCAATTATGGGTGCAAGTGGTGAAAATAGGGCAGCTAGCATAAGGATACATGACTTTCTTAATTTGGACCCTCCAGCCTTCACTGGGTCTAATCTAATGAACATACTCAAGACCTTATTGATCAGATTCAGTGCACTTTAGATGTTATGCATATAAGTGGTACAAAAGTTGTCGAGTTAGCAACATATAGGTTGAAGGGTGTGGCTATATTGTAGTATGAAGCTTGGAAGCAATCCAAAGATATAGATGCTCCCCCAACCACTTGGAAGGAGTTCAAAGAGGCCTTTCTTGACCATTACTTGCCATTAGAGATCCGAGAGGCCCATGCTACTCAGTTCTTGAATCTCCACTAGGGGAATATGAGCATGATGGAGTATAGCCTCCAATTTAATTCCCTATCCAGGTATTCTCCTAATATAGTTGCTACTATGGTAGATAGAGTTCATCGATATGTGGATAGATTGGATACATATCGTGTTAGAGATTGTACCATTGATTCATTGAATAAAGACATGGATATAGCAAGAATGCAAGCTTTTGCACAAAAATTGGAGGATTAAAGGCAAAGAAGAAGGACATAGGAGTTAGAAAGGGCGTAGTAAGAGGACCAAATCTTCAGGGCAATTTACACAGTCCCAAGGTGAGTTTAGGCCTCGGTTTTCTAATAGACTGCCTAGGCCATCATTCTCCTATTCTGTAGCTAATGCTTCACCATAACTTCAAGGGTCTGGAAGTTATCAATTTGGTCAACGCGGTTAGGGGCAAGGTACATGGACAACAGGAGGATCAAGAGGCCAGCCAATGACTCCTAGGTAGCCCTATAAATATTATAGAAGAAGTCATCCAGGTATATGTTGTGTTGGTATAGATGTTTGTT
Organism: Solanum sejunctum; assembly: GCA_025642045.1. NCBI lineage: Eukaryota > Viridiplantae > Streptophyta > Magnoliopsida > Solanales > Solanaceae > Solanum > Solanum sejunctum. The sequence continues at coordinate 32,801 of JAOTQJ010176007.1, forward strand.
ATTGGTGTGGTGCGCTAGGGCACATGATGAGAGATTATCCGAGAAGGCGTATGAGTGATATAGCACAATTTATTGGATTAGATATTGCATCATCATCAATAGTTCCTCCATTAGGTAGGGGTCAACAAGCACCTATGGGTCATGGTAGAGGTGTTAGAGGAGTAGCTAGCTCTAGCGGGGTTCAGAATCGCACTTATGCCCTGGGGAGTCGGCAAAATTTGGAAGCTTCACCCGATGTGGTCACAGGTAAATTGTGCATCTTTCCACATAATGTATATGTATTAATTGACCCTAGTTTTACACTATCATACATTACCCCACTAGTTGCTGGGAAGCTTAAGAGAACACCCAAATTATTGAATAAACCATTTGAAGTGTCTACACCAACCAGTGAATTTATTATGGCTAGAAGGGTTTACTATGGCTGTGTAGTACCTATTTGTGACCGTGACACATAATCTGACCTTATTGAGTTAGAAATGGTGGAATTTGAATTATAATGGGTTATCTTCTTGCTATGCCACCGTGGATTGCTGAACTAAGAGAGTGTACTTCCACTTTCCAAATGAGGCAGTTCTTGAATGGGAAGGCAATGTTGGGGCACCAAAGGGGAAATTTATCCCTTATCTTAAGGCCAAAATGATGATATCTAAGGGGTATATATGTCATTTAGTTAGACTAAGGGATATGGAGGCAGAATCACCAACTCTTCAATTAGTCCCATAGTGAATGAATTTGTAGATGTGTTTCCTGATGAATTTCTAGGCTTACCTCCTGAACGAGAAATAGATTTTGGTATTGACTTACTTTCAGGTACTCAACCTATTTCTATCCCTCCATATAGAATAGCCCTGGTAGAGTTGCATGAATTAAAATAGCAATTGAAAGACTTATTGGAGAAGGGTTTTATAAGACCTAGTGTGTCTCCCAGGGGTGCCCCAGTATTATTTGTACGCAAAAAGGATGGCAGCTTGAGAATGTGTATCAACTATCGATAATTGAATAGGGTGACAATTAAGAATAAATACCCCTCTCCCCAGGATTGATGATTTATTTGATCAATTACAGGGTGCCAAATGCTTTTTAAAAATTGATCTGAGATTGGGGTATCACCAAATGAGGGTGAAGGAGGAAGATATAACTAAGACTACTTTCTAAATACGCTACAATCACTTTGAATTTCTTGTTATGTCATTTGGGATAATGAATGCACCAGCAGTTTTTATGGATCTAATGAATAGGGTATTTAAGCCATTCTTGGATGTGTTCGTGATAGTATTTATAAATGATATTTGGTATACTCGAGGTCAAAATAGGATCATGCAAATCACTTACAACAAGTGTTATAGGTTCTTCGGGATACACAGTTGTATGCCAAATTCTCTAAATGTGAACTTTGGCTAAAATCAGTGGCATTCTTGGGTCATATAGTGTCGAGAATAAGAGTTGATTCACAAAAGATAGATGTTGTGAAAGATTGACCAAGGCCAACGACGCCCACAGAAGTTTAGAGCTTCCTAGGGTTGGCAAATTATTATTGAAGGTTTGTTGAAGGTTTTTCTTCCATTTTTGCACCTTTAACAAAATTGACAGATAAGACAACCAAGTTCCAATGCAATGATGCATGTGAAAGGAGCTTCCAGGAACTGGAAAATAAGCTAACTTCTGCACAAGTGCTAGTACTTCCAGAAGGCACAGAGGGGTATGCAGTGTATTGTGATGCTTTAGGAATTGGCTTAGGATGTGTGCTGACACAACATGGTAAGGTAATTGCTTATGCACCTAGACAGCTATGACCACATGAAAAGAATTACCCAACTCATGATCTTAAGCTTGCAGCGGTTATATTTTCTTTGAAATTATGGTGCCACTATTTGTATAGGGTTCACGTTGATATATATACTGATCATAAGAGCCTACAATACATTTTTAAGTAGAAGGATCTAAATTTGAGACAGCAGAGATGGCTAGAACTAATAAAAGATTACGACGTTGATATACTATACGATCCATGGAAGGCAAATATGGTAGCTGATGCTCTGAGTCGTAACGTAGTTATGACAATTGGTTATCAGGCCGTGGTTAGTTAAAGGATGGCTATGGATCTACATCAACTAGCCAGTTTGGGAGTTCGCCTTATTGAAACTCCAAAAGAAGGGGTTATTGTATATAATGCAACAACGTCTTCATTAGTAATGGAGGTTAAAGAAAAATAGTTTGAGGATCCTGTTCTACGACAGCTTAAGGAAAAGGTGAGTCAAGGTACGATAAAGGGCTTTGACCTTACACAAAATAGAGTACTTTATTTCCAAAATAGACTATGTGTGCCTGTGATTAATGTGTTAAGAAAGAGGATAATGGAAGAAGCCCACCATTCCCAATATTCCATCCATCCAAGGTCGACTAAGCTATACCATGACATGGAAGGAGTGTTTTGGTCGGGAGGCATGAATAAGGACCTTGCAGAATTTGTGGCTCAATGTCCAAATTGTCAACAAGTAAGGGAAGAACACCAAATGCTAGGAAGTTATGTGTAGTGTATAGAAATTCTAACTTGGAAGTGGGATATGATCAATATGGACTTTGTTACCGGTTTACCTTGCTCATTTTAGAAGTTTGACACCATATGGGTAATAGTTGATAGACTCACAAGTCAGCACACTTCCTACCTGTCAGGAGTGATTACACAGAGGAGAAGTATGCCAAGCTATACCTCAAAGAGATAGTCAGGCTACATGGAGTCCCAATCTCCATTATATCTGATCGAGGGGCTCAATTCACTGCAAAGTTTTGGAAGTCTTTCTAAAGGAGTTTAGGAACACAAGTAAATTTGAGTACAGCATTCTACCCTCAAACTGACGGTCAAGCAAAAAGCATCATTCAGACATTTGAAGATATGCTGCGAGCTTGTACATTGGACTTTAAAGGTAGCTGGCTAGACCATTTGCCTCTTATTGAGTTTGCCTATAATAATAGCTATTATTCAAGTATCAAGACGGCACCTTATGAAGCTTTGTATGGAAGAAAGTGCAGGTCGCCAATTGGATGGTTTGAAGTGGGTTAAACCACCTTGCTTAGGCCAGATTTAGTATGCCAAGCCATGGAGAAAGTTAAGGTAATACAGCAGCGGGTAGAGCCCAAAGTCATCATAAATCATATGTGGATGCTAGGAGGAGAGGGCTAGAATTTTCAGTAGGAGATTGAGTATTTTTTAAAGGTGTCTCCAATGAAAGGAGTTATGAGGTTTGGTAAAAAAGGAAAACTGAGCCCATGTTACATAGAGACATATAAAATTATTAAGAATATCGGGCAGGTTGCATATGAGCTAAGCTGGCCCAAGAGCTTTCAATGGTTCATCCGATTTTCCATGTCTCAATGCTTCAAAAATACATAGGTGACCTATCCCATATCACTCCTTTTAAAGATGTACAAGTTACAGAAGATCACACTTATGAAAGGGTATATGTTGCTATTCTGGATAATTAAGTTAGGAAGCTGAGGAATAAAGAAATAGCTTCAGTGAAGGTACATTAGAGAAATCAGCAAGCAGAAGAGATAACCTAGGAGGCAGAGGACTTGATGAAGTCAAAATACCCTCACTTATTTGAAGCTAAATAGGATGCCCAATATGCAGAATTGGAACACTAATAGGTACGTGTGATTGAATACTTAGCTTGTTCGCAAAGATTTGTTTAAATAAAGGTTTATACATGTTTAAGATACCCAATTATGCTAACATTCGAGGACAACTGTTCCTAAGTGGGGAGGATGTAACACCCCACATTTTACATGTACTAATACTGTATTAATGAATCATTATATGGTTTAGTCAAATTAGCGTCAATTCTTGAAAGTGTTTGAATCTCATGTTAATGGGCGATATGGGTGTCTAACGCTTAAGAGGGTCAAGTGTATATGTGTTTTTTGTTAAATTGAGGATTTCACAGCCCTAAAGAAAGTAAGAGAATAAAGGTATTTGTATGAATTAATAATCTAGTAGGTGAATCACCTACTTGATTAGCTTAAATTTGCTAGCTCAACGGAGATGAGGCTTGACATCGAATTTGTCCAAGTCCGAATATGAATAAAATCTATTTTAATGGTGTGCTTTTAGCTCATGTTTTAGCATAATAATAAACCTTATTTTTAGTCCAAGAATAATGTAAGAAGGGCCCAAGTGTAACACAAACCACTTGGTTAATTGGGCCAAAAACAAACTAAGAAGAAGGCTGGAAATTGGCAGCCAAAGTCCATCAGATTTAATGCCCATTTAGGCCCAATTTTGGGGAACTAGCGGCTGAATAATCAACCTAATTATATGTGATATCAGTTTTTCAAGAGTTGAAAAGAAATTCATCCAAGTAGCTTTGTAAAAAGTGGTCAAAACAGCTCCCACAATCATTTTCCACTTACACAGAAAAAAAATCAGCTTTACTCTCTAAGATTTCTCTCAATGTTTCTTGACCTTGAGCAGTACCCACAAGGATCTTTTAGGGTTCTTAAGGAGGATGTCAACTTTGATGATAAAATTAAGTGATTATACTTGTGTCTTTAGTAAGGTTTCTTCATGAAAATAAAGAATTATATGATACTATGTTATGCCGGAAATTCTGGACATGTGTTTAGAAAATTGTTGCACACTTGCCTTTTGTTTTGGTGACTTCCATATGGTGTGTGGGCTGTATTGTGAAGATAATTTGATATTTTTAACATGTTTTGAGTTATAGATATCACCCTAAGGTTGATGCCCTAATTCTGGTTTCATTTAAATAATGAGTTTTATTGTGCTATCTTAAGTGTAATGTTGATTGGAATTTATGGGTTATTGGATAGAAGGCTATTAGATCACGTCCTTCGTGACATCTTGGCTGATGTTCTAAGACTGTATTATCACTATTTGTATGTGCAAATAATTTTGGAACAGTTTGGTTAGAGTTGGAATAGGTTTGGAAATGTCGACGTCAAAATGAATTGAAGGGGGTGATGTTATGCTTTGTAGGCTATTGGAGGACTTTTAAGGGTCTGAAATAAGTTGTATATGGTGTGTACATAAGAATGATTTCTAGAAAATATGATTATAAGTGATAAAATTGAAAGAATGACTTTGGAGCGATAATTATAAGCTTGTTATACGAGTGTTAGTTTTTATGATATTGGGCTGCCAAGAAGTGTTGTGTTGCTGCTAATACTAGTCTTATAGTCTAATATGTTGTAGATTAATATTTTAGGGAAACACAGCCACTCCAAGGTAGTAACAATGTCATACAACGAGGTATGTAAGGCTACTTGATTTTGTATCATTTGGCATGAAACATAGAGTCCTCCTTGATAGATAAGGGTGGTTGCCAACTCCGACACAAGTATTAACTGTCTCTATTTTTCTTCACATGTTCATATGCTTCCATACATTGTCACTTTTAAATCAACATATACATGTGAATACCAAGTTACATGATTTCTTGTTGCTAAATAAAGTTCACAAGTTGTTTCACCTCATACGCATTTCATTATGTATGTAATATGCTCTCTCCATTGTCATATTGTCATGTATGATCATATATACGTCATATGTTATATATGTACAACCCTAAAGCTCCAATAACTTGACCACCAAAAATATTATCTCAAAAGTAATTGAAAGATAAAGTATATTGTTTTGATGGGTGGTAGCCCGAGGGATGGAAGAATCACCTAGCAAGGGACGATCCTATCACGGGTAGTAGCCCGAGGGGTTAAGGAAGAACCTAGCCAGGGATGATACCGATATAGTTTAACCACTGATCAGCTGGTCATTTGTATTACATGATGTGTATAGATTATACAGTAAAGGTAAAGTAATATAAAGAATATAAAGTACAGAATTCCAAAGTATATCCAAAGGTGGTCTCTTATTCCACACTAGTGCATAGTTTCATTTGAAGTTGTTACTTCATATAAAGTATATCATGCCTTATATACTCAGTACATTATCTCATACTGATGTCCCTTACGGGGGACCTACATTTCATTCTCCAGGTACAAGTGCTAGTAGATCTCCCCAGTAGAGTCCAGGACATCTAGCTGCTGTACCAAGCTCCAGGTTATTCCGGAGCTTTGTGTGTGTCTAAAGTTTATATGTTTGTATTATATAGTTAATTTAAGAAGGGCTTGTCTTGCCCCTTGTTCGATACTTTCTCTTATCTGGAGTCTTTGTAGACTATATAAATTAAAGTATGGTCATGTCTTGTGCTTTCGACACTATGGCCCCAACGACCTAGTCACTTGTGTTTCTTTTTGGCTTGTATCACTATTTACTTGCATAAAGGCATATCAAATATAGAAATCCTTTATAAAATGTATAGAAAGTCCATAGATATAGGTTGGTTCTCCAAAGCCTCATCAGCAATGGGTACTATTCCACCCTACTGGGACTTAGAGCGTGACACTTTCAAACGCACTTGGTTTCACCTCATTTTGAATTTGAATGAAGGAGATATGACCATTTTCATAAGACTCTCCCGTGCAGTGAAATCACATGGCAACTTGATGGACAGTGGGGCCTTGGACGGGCCGTCTGGGCTGCCTTGAGCAGGAAAAGACCATTTCTGGTCTAAGGCATGTGGTACAACTAGTGGCACGGGTTGTGTTGGTTGCCACTGACCATGTGGCTTCCACTAACCATGTGGCTGGTCGTGGATTGTGTTCAAGTGAGGAAGAGTGGGAGTGGGAGGAGGTTTCTTGGCTAATTGTTGTGCCACGTCCATCTTCACGGGCTGTGGTAGGTCTGGCAAGGCATGGCCCTGCGCGTGGGGTGACCTAGCAATATTGTTATGACCAAGTGTAGTTCAATGGACCACTACACTAACTGTGTAGCACCACATGGCCCGTGAGGGCTCCCGTCTAAGTGACGATGATGTTAATTTTTCTAAGTGTTCCAACTTTCAAGTTTTTGAACAAGTCTCATCTCACGGGCACTTGACACGATGCATGGAGTGCCACACAACTCGTGTGGGCCTTAGTGGGGAATCACTTTGCCAATTTTTCCATCCTTTCGCTAATGAAAGTTTTGTGAATATAATTCATTCTAATGACCTTTTTAGACATCTAATGTTATCTTAACCTCCCCAAAAGATTTAAACCCTCTTCAAAAAGATCAAACTCGTTACTCTCAACTTGAATACATTCTCAAATCCTCTAAAATTCCTCTACCAAGACCCCAATACAAATTCAAGGAAAGTCTAGAAGAAGTTTGAATTTCAAGACTCCATTCCAAGCTTCCATTCTTTCCCAACTCAATTTCAAGAAACTCAAGGTCTAAGGAATGTGGGTTTCAACCATTGGGTTCTTTCACTGATGGTGTCTGATCTTCCTTTTTACATAAATTGCATGATATTAAGTTGATTTACTTGTGGGTCTTACTTATTATGAATTTAAACTATGAACTATGATGGGATTTCGTAAATATGTGATTATGTAATCATGTTTTGAGTTATGAATCTATGATCTATTTTGAGATTTGATGGAGAATTTTGATGTATCTTGCATGAGGGTATTACCAAGAGTTGGTGGGTGGTTTTACATCAAATTTTCTTACATGATTTCACTCTTGAATTGCATGATCTTATACTAGAATTACACACCCACCAAGTGTTTGATAAAATATCCGATTTAGGGTTCTTGATCCGTTGATGATTTATTGCATTACCTATGACTTATATTACTTTATGATGATTAAAGGAGGATATATATATATATATATATATATATATATATATGTATATGTATATATATATAGAGAGAGATATATGTATGTGTGTATGTGTGTTTATTTCATGAAAAACATCTATAGGTGTTGTGGGTTCACCATAACCAATTGAAGTGTTGATACCTCAGTCACCATTGATGTTAGGGTGTGACATTCACCAACCAATTGAGGGGTTAATACTTCAATCACCATGGATGGTAGGGTGTGACAACAATCAACCAAATTGAGGGGTTGATATCTTAAACACCTTCGAGGGGTGGTTTACCTTAGATTCCAAGTACTAAGTTGCTTGGTCTATGATGATGGTCTCTTCCTAAACATGTAATACGTGCTTGGTCTATGATGATAGTCTATTTGTACACATATAATACCTTTTATATAAGCATGTTTTACTTTAAGCATCATTCCTACTGACATTTTGTTATTTTGTTATCCATTGCTTATGCTTATGGTTTTTTCCTATGTTATCTATATATTGTTACATTGCATTCTACATACTTACTTTATTCAAATGTATTAACATATACTCTATGCCTACACGACGTTACCATGTAGAGACTGAAGTTCCACTTGATCATCTTCCTTCTCCACATGGCTAGTACTATCTTTCAAAGCAAGTTGGTGAATCCTCAACTCCAAGGACGTGTTTCTTTGAGTTTATGATATGTATTGACTCTTATTATGTTGAAAACTTATGGCTATAAGGGTGAGCCCAGAGATTGTCTTGTCCCCAGCTCCTATCTATGTATTAGAGGTGGTGTTAGAACGTTATGATGTATTAATATTATACATTGACTTTCTATGTTTCTATGGTATCAACTATATCTCTTAGCCCCATTTTCCCCCTTTCTCTATCTCTTGATATTGTACAATTACTTTCACAACTAAGGATGTGCACCGATATGCTAAAATGCTTGTTTGGGGTCCTTTCGGGTCCCCCATTCACCTTGTCATGTCTAGGCCCTAGGCTTGGGTCGTGACACTGCACAGGAGATTGTTTAGATTAGGAAGGGATCTTAGGCCCTTGTTCCTTGAATTAGTCCACTTTTACATAAATAGCCAACAAAATGAAAGAGTTTATCCCTTGTTCTAAATGTTTGAGCCTTATATGTACCCTTTCTTTCATAACACTAAATTAGCCTAACCTTGTCGAGTGAAATACCCTAATATTGTCCCTGGTCTATCCTTGACCATTCTAAATCTCCCTAATATTGGCCCTGGTCTATCCTTGACCATTCTAAATCTCCCTAATATTGGCCCTGGTCTATCCTTGACCATTCTGAACCTTAACTAGAGCAAAATGCCTAAGTTGAGGATGGCTACCAAACGTGGCCCTGGTTGGGAGATTAGATATTGTGTACTTCACCGCAGGCTAAAAGTCTAAGTTAAGGGTGGCCTATGTTGTGGTATAATACCAAAAAAATAAGGTGGTGAGTTGGAATAAAAGAAAGGATAGAAAGTCATGTACCGGGTAAAAGAGTAAGAGAAAATATGCCTTGGATCAAGTTGAAAAGAGTGTTATTATTTCTGAAAATAAGGCACGAGCTGAAAAATGAAGAGAAAATACCTGGACAAGCTTGAAAATGAAGAAAAAGGGAGTGTCGAAAATGATTGAATTGGTGAAGTGAAAGTGTTGAAAAGCATGGCTCATGGTTGTCCTTTACTCACTAAATGTCCAAAATACCATACCAAAGCCCCATGAGCATATGTTACAAGCGTATAAAGTCCTAAAGTGATCCTAGCTCAATTAGCCAACAAACTGGGTTATGAGTATATAGGCAAGCCTATGATATTGGTCAGTATGCATGAATGTCATTGTGAGAGTGAGTATGCTTGCACGGTCCCAAGATAAACTTTTGAAAGCATTACTATGGGTTAAAAAGGGAAGTTCTTTTCTGTGAGGGCATTTGTATTGCATTGTCAATATTTTACTTGGCTAGTGATTGTGGATTGTTGATATTCCTTACTTGTCATAGTTGTATTTCCAAATGTATCAATATGCTTTGGTTTGCTGATTAGCCACATAATCATGTTTTGAAAAGTTGATATGGGTACCTGAGTTAGATTTGAGTTAGCATATGCCATTAGAGTAGTTGTTATGTGTTACTTTTTTCTCTATATATATTGAGTCGTCGCTTGAGGACAAACAACAATCCTAAGTTGAGGGTGTTGATGTGCTATTAAAATACAACACATTCAATGCCTAAAACATGGGATTTTGTGTGTTCTTAATATGACTTTTATGGGTTTTATGTGTTTTTGTGTTTGTTTTTACAGAAAATATAGGTTGGCTTAATTTTGTGAAAAGTTGCAGATTTTGCAGACTTTGAGGACATACGAGCCCCTCTACGAGTCATAGCGCAACCTACGAGTCATAGAGGTAGTCTCGTATAAACTTCCAGTATTGAAAAGCAAAAGTCTAAAAATGTGGAATTTAGCCATACGAACTCCAGGTATGAGTCATAGTTCCCTTTATGAATCGTAAACGGTAGTCTCATAAGAAGTTCCAATGTAGATGATGATTGGACCAAGAAATGCATGTATAGACTATGAGAAGGCACTATGAGTCATAAACCAAACTACAACTTGTAGAGTTGTATCATAGCAATGAAGTCCAAAATGCAAGATGCTGACCATGAAAGCCGACTATAACTCATAGGCCATACTACGAGTCGTAACTGCGAGCCGTAGCAGACACTAACTAGTTTTTCCATTTAAATTTAGGGACTAACTTATAAATAGTATAAATAGTATATTTTAGGTTTTTGAATGAAGCCATCATAATGTTTACATAGTTTTTGGGTTTTGAAGAGATTTTTAGAGAGAAGAATAGGAATAGATTTTTAGGGTTTTCTTTGGAGACTCAAATTTGGAGTTTGGAATCACTTGTGCATTAATTACAACTTTCAAAATTGTGATTCTAATTGCAACGAGGGTTTTATTGTTCTTCAATCTTCTTGGGTAAGAAATCTATCATTTATTCTTTATTCATTGTTGATTTGTTTGCCCAAGTCATGGGTGGCTAAACCAATAACTTAGGGTTGTGGGAACCATGAGTAGTTAACTTAGAAAACCCCGATTATTGCACTTCTTGAGTTGAGTATTTGCATGTATTATCAACTACCCTTCATTTTGCATGTTGTTCAATGGTGGCCAACTATCACGGCCCAAGCCTAGGGCCTAGACGTGACACGGCGCATGGAGAATCCAAAGGAACCCCAAGCAAGCCTCTTAACATATCATTACACATCCTTGATCGCAGAAGCAATAAAATACAACAAGAGAAAGTAAATAGGGACAGCGGGGGTAAGGGACAACTTTCATATCATAAACATAAGAGTCAAGAGAGAGTCAAAGCTCATAGAATAATACAAAACATGTCCAACAATGCCTCTAAAACTTAGATACTTAGCGGGGACCAAGACAAGCTACCGGGCTCACCCTCATAGTTAACATATACATAAAAGAGAGATAGTCCTAGAAAATAGCATAAGATCATAAACATCATCCCCGAAATGGAGGACTCACCAAAGAAGCTCCACGTGGAGGTGGATGATCAACTAGGGCTCCGGTTCCTACGTGGTGACATCATGTAGGCATAGAGTATGCGTTAGTATATTTGAATATACTAAATATGTAGGATGCACTGCAACAAAAGATAAGCACCATAAGGAAGATCCATAACATAGGCAATGGATGAGCATATAGCAATATGACATATTTGAATGATGTTTGAAGTAAAATCATACTTAGAACATAATACATGTGTAAGGTGAGACAATTAATAGTTAATATCCAAGGCCTACCACCTCCTTGGAGAGGCAAATGAGGTACAAACCCCTCAATAGGTAAATGAGGTACAAGACACTCAATATAGTTAATGAGGTACAAACCCCTCAACATGGTTGATGGAGTACAAACTCTCCAATGTAGTTATTAAGGTACAAACCCCTCGATATGGTTACATGATTCTACCATTTCCCGAGTGAGGTGACCGAGGTACAAATCCCTCAATAAGGTTACCCGAGCCTATAACCCCGTGAGTGAGGCTTGGTCAATTCCTACCATTATAGATATAATATCACATACATAGATTCCTTTTATTATCATATAATCACTCAACTCATACGACATGCTTTGGACCTTCAATTCCTCAAGAAAATCATAACCGGATATTTTATCAAACACTTGGCTGGTGTGTAGTGCTAATGTAAAACCATGCAATTTAAGAATGAAATTATTCTAGAAAATTCAATGTAAAATCATCAATAGATACTTAGTAACAACCTCAAGCAACATGAATCCAAACCCTTTATCAAATCTCACAATAGATTTTAGATTCATAGCTCTAAACATGTTAAAACAACCATACTTTCAAGAAATCCCAACATAGAGTATAGCGAAATTCATAATAATTAAGACCCATGAGTAAATCAACTTTAAATCATGCAATGTTAGATAAAAGGAAGATTGAGTATCATAGGTGAAAGGAACCCATATACCTTAGCTTTTGGAGAATTCTTGAAGAAGATTGGATATGGAGACTTGAAGCTTGAATTATAACCTTAAGATCCGGATGAGTTTTGGGACTTGAAATTTGGAGATAAAATATTGTCTAAGTGTTTGAGAGAGTATTTAGGGATGTCTTGAAAGATATGCGGGTGAAATAAGGCTAAGAATAGGTATTTTCATACATGAGAACACTTAGACCCAATACCTAAAGGCCTTCATCCAAACAACAAACTGCAGACAAAATGAACTGAGGTGCACCTAGGGCGCGTCGCGCCAGGGGCGCGAAAACCTCACTAGAAATCGCATTTTTGCGATTTTCAAATTTTACTACGGTTGCTCTTAAATTGGGATTAGACCCATTTCCCACTTAATTTGATCCCCTGAACAAGAAGATGAAGTCATATTTTTATATCGTGCATAGATTTTGAGATATATGGAAATTACGATTCTGGGCACTTCCGAGACACATTTTTTGGCACTTTGTGGGGTCATTTTAATATCTTCACCTTGGGAACATTCGTCCGTGAATATCAAAGAAACATATATAAGAAGAGTAATCATGAAGAAATCAGCCCCAACAAGAATGTAACAACATACTTAAAACACCATTTTTAAAATCTCAACATAAGTGTAAAAATTACCATGAACTTTGTCAATATAAACATGAATGCATGCAAATGACTTAGGGGCTGGAACATGAGACATGAAATCATATAAAAGACTTAGAATTAGTACCTTAGGCTTGAGTAAGATGTAGAATATAGGGGTATCGCTTTTGGACATCTGTTTCAATTTCCGATGTAGCACTTTTGACATGTTGATTTCTTCAAAGGACCTTAACGGAAGCAACATTCTTGTTCCTCAACCTCTTCACTTGCCTATCCAAGATCTCTACTGGAATCTCTTCATTTGTAAAGTTGTATTCAACTACCCCCACAACATCAAGAGGCACAATGGCATTAAAATCACCCACACACCTCCTCAACATAGACATATGAAAGACTAGATGAACCAATTTCATTTCACTAGGCAAATCCAACTCCATAGTACACTTTATGAATCCTCATCATCACCCTATAAGTACCCATATATATAGGGCTTAACGTACCCTTCTTTCCAGAATGAACACCATGAACCCAATCACTAACCTTAAACTTAAGCTCCCTCCCTCTCACATTGGCATAAGACTTTTGGCAACTTTGGGTTGTTCTCTACCTTTATCTAATCAGCCTTACCTTCTCCATAGCATCCACAACCAGATTCGGACCCAACAAATCCATCTCACCAATCTCAAACCACCCAATCGGGGATCTACAACATCTATCATAGAGAGCCTCAAAAGAAGCTATTCTGATGCTAGAATGATAACTATTGTTACATGAAAACTCAATCAATGGTACATGATCATCCAACTACCCTTAATCTCCAATACACAAACCCTAAGAATTTCCTCAAGTGCTTGGATAGTTCTTTGGGCTTGGCCATCCGTTTGAGGGTGAAAGGTCGTACAAAGCTTTACCTTTGTGCCAAGACCTATTTGGAAGGATCTCCAAAAGTGTGAAGTGAATTATGCTCCACGATCTGATATGATGGACAAAGAAACCCCATGTAACCTCATCAACTCATGAACATGTAACCTAGCATAATCTTTAGCCCTATATGTAGTCTTAACCATAGAAAGTGAGCCAATTTCGTCATCTAATCAACCATAACCCAAATGGAATCAAAACCCTTTCTAGTCTTGGGCAACCCAACCACAAAATCCATATTAATCTCTTCCCACTTCCAAGTAGGAATATCTATGTCTTGGGTTAGGCCACCTGGTCTTTGATGTTTGGTTTTGACTTGTGGGCAACTATGGCAACCGGATACAAATTTGGCAATGTCCCTCTTCATGCCTCCCTACCAATACACCTTTATCAAATCTCTATACATCTTAGTAGACCCAGGGTAAATAGATTAAGAAGAACCATGAGCCTCATCAAGAATCTTTTCCCTCAAGCTATCAACATAAGGCATAAACAATCTACCTTGGTACCTAGGGCACCATCTCCCCATTGGGAGAAAACCTCCACCCTGCATCCTCTCACAAAGGCCTTCAATACTAACAAGGAGAGATCAAGATCTTACTTAGCTTTCACCTCCTCAATCAATGAAGATCTAGAAGCATCAACAACAACAATAACACTATCATCACCCTCTTCCAACCTAACTCCCAATCTAGCCAACCGATGGACCTCCCTAGCCACCTTTTTGCCACTATCATCAATATGAGCTAGGCTACCCATAGACACCCTACTCAAAGCTTCCACCACCATATTAGCCTTATTGTGATGATAATGCACACTCATATCATAGTCCTTAAAGAAGTTTTAACCAGCTTCTTTGTTGCAAGTTGAGATCTTTGTAAGTGAAGACATATTGGAGGCTCATATGATCAGTGAACACATCAACATGCACCCCATTCAAATAGCAACACCAATCTTTAATGCGAATACCATGGTAACTAGATCAAGATCATGGGTAGGATAATTCTTTTCATGCACTTTTTGAGTTATCTAGAAGCATAGGCTATAACCTTACCATTTTGCATCAGTACATAATCGTAACCAACACGGGAAGCATCAGAATACACAATAAATCTCTCTATCCCTTCAGATAGTACAATATAGGAATGACACAAGCTTATCTTTCAATGTTTGAAAACTCCTTTTACACTCATCAAACGAAAAAAAATTCTCTTTCTTTTGAGTCAAATTTTTCATGGGAGAAGCAATAGAAGAGCCCCCATTCATAAACCTCTGATAGTAACCGGCTAAGCCGAAGAAGCTCCTAATATTTGATGGGGTTAATGGTTTAGGCCAATTTCTAATCACATCTGTCTTTTTAGGATCCATCTTAATACCATCCCTCGGCACCACATGATCTAGAAAGGCAACCTCGTTTAACCAAAATTCACATTTTTCATACTTAGCATACAACTTCTCTTCCCTAAATCTTTGTAGAACTACCCTTAAATGACACATGTACTCCTCCTCACTATGAGAATAGATCAAAATATCATTAGTGAAGACAACAACAAATGATTCAAGGTAGGGTGTAAAGACCCTATTCATAATATCCATAAAGATGGTCGGTGCTTTGGTCAATCCAAAAGACATCACAACAAACTCAAAATGCCCATACCTAGTGTGGCAGGTCGTCTTAGGAATATCACACTTCCTCACCTCCACTTGATGGTACCTGAACTGAACATCAATCTTTGAGAAGTGCCTAGCCTATTTTAATTGGCCAAACAAATCATCAATCGATGGAAGAGAATACTTATTCTTGATGGTGACCCTATTAAGTTGCTGGTAGTCAATACACATTCTAAGAGATCTATCCTTCTTCTTTACAAACAACACTAGTGCCCCCTAAGGTGATTGGCTAAGCCTAATAAAACCCTTCTCCAATAAATCCCTCAATTGCTTCTTCAACTCCTTTAACTCCGTCGGGGCCATACGATAAGGGGGGATAGAAATGGGTTGAGTATCGGGGAGGAGGTCTATACCAAAATATATTTTCCTATAAGGAGGAACACCAGGAAGGTCATTTGGAAAGACATCACGAAACTCATTTACAACCAGAACCGACTTTATGGAAAGGACTTTAGACTCCATATCCCTAACCCTCACAAGAGGATAAAGACACCCTTTAGAGATCAACTTATGGGCTTTAAAGCAAGCGATGTACCTACCTTTGACCACCACATCATGACTCTCCGACTCAAGAACGGGTACATTTGAGAATTGAAATTTGACCCTATAAGTTCTATAATTAATAGAGGCATAGTTTCTATGCAACCAATCCATCTTAAGAATGACATCAAAATCAACCATATCTAAACTCAACATGATCACAAGGCAATATTTTATACAAGGTGCAAATGGGATAATTTCTATAGACCTTTCTAGCAATAATAGATGTTCTAATAGGCATAGACACCTCATATGACTCGCACAATAATTCGGGCTCAACATGAAACGTTTTGGCAACAAAGGGGGTAACAAAAGAAAGAGTAGCACCCAGATCAATCGATGCATACACATCAAAATCAAAGACTATTCTCATACCAATAATAATGTCAAGCATCTCATCAACCCCTTGCCTTCCATGTAAATCATAAAACCAATTATACCTTGGGGCACCATCTTGTCGCCACCTCTCCCAAAGGAACCATATTAGCACCTTGTGCACGAATCTCCTAAACCTTGTTGCGATTTCAGGGGCAATCCATCATGTTATGCCTAAATTCCCCACAACCATAACAAGCATTAGTATCCCTAAGCATGGGCCACTATGACCTCTACCACCTTTTTGACACCCACCATTAGGAACCACACCCCGATACCTTAGGCCCTTGGAAAGTCATTGGCAACCCTCTTATTAAATGTAGGAGTAGACCCTTGACCTTGATGGAACCATCTACCCTTTAGACTATGGAACTTCGCTCAAAAAGGGCCTCTTGGCCTCATGACACCTCAACTTCTCCTCCTCCATTTGTTTGGTATAGGTCATCAACTGGGACAAAGCCATATCACTTATCAACATGGTGGACCGACATTCTTCACTCACCAAATCAAAAACACCTATCACAAACTTCTTCATTCTAGACCTGGTTGGCAATCAAGTGAGGAACATATTTTGGAGAGTTTAGTGAACTTGAGGTCATACTCCCTCACACTCACAAACCCTTGTCTGAAATTCATAAACTCAACCAATTTGGCTTCCCTAAGCTCAAGAGAGAAGAATCAATTAAAAAAATGCCTTGAACTCCTGCCAAGGCACCACATTATTGATTCCCTTCTCCTCTTTTCATTAGTTAAACCATATTTGTGCCACCCCTTGAGTTGGTAAGCTGCCAACTCTACCTTTTCTTCCGATCTAACA